>DVRM01000359.1:0-10572 GCA_018232405.1 Junonia genoveva | reverse complement strand
TGCGCTATTAAAAAAATATGGCAAATTTACTTCGCGGTACCCGTCGATTCGACGGAGGTTAGCTATCTAGGGTTAAGGATCTTGCAATAACATTAGAATGACACATCAATATCGATCGAGGTAATAACGCCATCTAGAGGATATACTGAAAACTATCATAGCTCGAGGTAGCCAGTCGTTACCAATCTCCAATTCAACGTTTGCGTACCATTACCTAACCATACCAATAGAGGGCAGCACAAGTATCAAAACAAAAGTATCTTCTTACTAATCGAATACATAATAACGTGCAAACCATGGAAGAAGTAATGAATATGCTCAAAAGAATACAAAGCGAACTTAATGAACAAAAACTAACCATTGTGCAATCAGCAGACAACGTTACGCAACAAGTTACGCATAACATAAATCTCAAACTAGAAGAAAAATTCAAAATAATGGAAGAAAAATACAATAACCTAGAAGAAAAGCTAGAAAAACAGGAGAAAAGATTATATTTTCTAGAGAAGCAGTCCAGACAAAGAAACATCGTTATATTTGGTTTAGCGGAGACGGAAACATCCTATGAAAATTCAGAAGAAAATATCATAAATTTTATAAAACGCTACTTTTCTATAGAGCTAGAGAGCAGGGATATACAAGAATTTAGGAGAATAGGGAAGAAAGGAGAAAAACCTCGACCGATTACTGTGACATTCACTACATTAGGCACAAAAATAAGAATTTGTAAACGGAGAAAAACATTAAAAAACACTGATTATTATATAAATGAAGACTTTCCACAACACGTTTTAGAAAAAAGAAAGGAATTAATAGAACAAATGAAAATAGAAAGAGAGAAAGGAAACTATGCCACTATCAGGTATGATAAATTAATAATACGCCGTAATAACGCAGATGCACCAGGAAATAAGAAAAGAACCCTACCAACATCGCCGGTCGAAAAGGATCCTACAGGCACTATACAAGTCACACAAGTAAACAAAAAGAACAAAATTCAGACAAAACAAGGACCACATAGACCGTCAAATTCATCAGAAGGAGTTCTTAAACCAGGAATACTTAATTATTTAACCAATAAAAACCCTGGAAACCCATCAAGCGAACAAGTAAATAAAAACACAAAACAATAGCAACTACCGCCGCCCTCTCACATGAACAGCACGACAAGTATACAAATAATGAATAAAGAACATCTTCCAAGCCGGTTGGTCACCGAGGAAGATCACGACCAAAACCCTCCAGAGATAACAAAAACAAACAGCACAAAAAACGGTCACCAGAATACCCTATACATTATAACATACAATGTTAAAACTCTGTCAACATATTCTCGACTTTTGGAACTTTCAGAGAGCTTGAAAAATATAAAGTTTGACATTATTGGTCTATCAGAAATTAGAAAACTCGGAAATACAATTGAAGAACACGACGAGTTTATTTTATATTACATTGGAGAAACGCCTGGATTGTACGGAGTGGGATTTATTGTCAAAAAATATCTAAAACGATACATCATAAGCTTCACAGGACTATCAGAAAGAGTAGCGTTGTTAAAGATGAATATCAATAACTTAGAATTAAGCATTATTCAAGTTTACGCTCCAACGGAGGCATCGAGCGACGAGGAACTGGAATTTTTCTACAGTACTGTCGACAAAGCTATAAAACTCTCAGATAACAATATTATAGTCATGGGAGATTTTAACGCCAAAATAGGACAAACCGATCCTAACGAAGCCGCTACTGGCAATCATGGATATGGAGACAGAAACTGCAGAGGAGGTAGACTCATTGATTTTGCACACGAGAATAATCTGTATATCATGAACACCTTTTTCAAAAAAAATAACAAACAAAGATGGACCTGGAGATCTCCTAATGGCATAGTAAAAAACGAAATAGACTACATCTTGACCACTCTACATAAAAAGATATGCAATATACAGATTTTAAACATCACTTACCCCTCGGATCACAGACCTGTGAGAGCGACTCTAAACATTCTTCCCATAACAAAAAGTCGGTGTAAGTTTGGGCAATGCCCCAGAGCCCAATTAAAAAACGAAGAAGAAATACAAGCCTACAAACAAGCGTTGAATAGTTGCATAACAAACCTACTTGAGAACTGGAGGAACGAAGACACTGTTCAAATTCACTACGACAATATTATAAACGCAATAGACACCAGCCTAAAAAAAGCTTACAAGATTTCACCCAGTATAAATCCAGTGAAAAACCAGGCACTATCAGCACACACAAAAACGTTAATTTACAGAAGACAAGAATTACAAAAGACAAAACCAAAAACAAGAGCCATGAAAAACAAACTAAAGGCACTCTATAAACTCATTAGTAAATGTATCTACTTAGACTACAAGGCATACCGCACAAGAACCTTCGAAAAACATCTTAATACTACGAACAGCGTCAAGAAGGCATACAAGGAACTAAGAACGCACAAACAATGGATTGAAGAGTTGAAAAGCGAAACAAAAAATACCCAAAATAGAAAAGAAATACTGAACATAGCAACAACATTCTATAAGAAACTATACACAGCACCGAGTCAATACGCTTATGATTTACCAGACACAAACAGAGGAGAGCCAAGAGCAAACATAGAAGATTCTGAAGTAATTAAAGGGATTAAAACACTAAAAATGGAGAAAAGCCCAGGCCCCGACGGAATCGCTAATGAAATCATAACAACTGGATGTGAATATCTAGCAAAACCACTAACTCTACTGTTTAATCAGATACTAAACAGCTCAAGTACACCTCGTCAATGGTCAGAGTCAAACATTATATTGCTTTACAAAAAAGGAGACCCTAACAACATAAATAATTACAGACCGATAAGCCTTTTACCTTCACTATATAAATTGTTCTCCTCAATAATCGAAAAAAGAATAAAAGAAATAACAGATAAATACCAACCTATAGAACAAGCTGGCTTTAGACGAAGTTTTTCAACAGTGGATCACATACACTCGCTAGAAATGCTGATAGAAAAATACCTAGAATTCAAAAGACCACTCTATTTTGCCTTTATCGACTACAAAAAGGCATTTGACTCTCTGTCCCATTCATCAATATGGGACACTCTACTCTCACAGGAAGTACCACTAGACTACATAAAGGTAATAAAAAATATCTACGATAACAGTACTAGCAGAGTGAAGCTAGAGACTATAGGACCACCCATACAAATAAGTAGAGGCGTAAGGCAGGGAGACCCGCTCTCGCCTACTATCTTCATAGCGGTGCTACAGGCCATCTTCGGTAAACTAAATTGGGAAAAGGTAGGCATAAATATAAAAGGACGTTACTTGAGTCATTTGAGATTTGCCGATGACATAGTCCTACTCTCAGAAAATGCAAACCAGCTACAAGAAATGTTAAACGCTTTATACGAAGAAAGTCGTAAAGTGGGCTTGGAAATCAACCTTACAAAAACTAATGTCATGACGAACCATATAGAAATACCTATACACCTGGAAAACTCACCCCTAACATATGTAAGCGCTTACATCTACCTGGGAAAGCAAATTTCATTTAATCAAGAAAACAACGAACGAGAAGTAGAGAGGAGAGTCAACATCACATGGAAAAAGTTTTGGAGCCTCAAAGAAATACTCAAAAGTAATATGACTATACGATTGAAAACGAAAGTCATGAATACCTGCCTACTACCCTCATTAACATACGCCTGCCAAACATGGAAATTTACCAGGAAAATAAAAAATAAAATTATATCCAGCCAAAGGAGTATGGAGAGGAGCATTCTAAAAATAAGGAAAATTCATAAGATTCGCCACACTTATATAAGACAGAAAACTCAAGCCATCGACGCTCTTAATTACTCACAAAAGCTCAAATGGCGATGGGCTGGACACGTAGCGAGGATAAGCGACAATCGATGGACAAGAGAGACAACTCAATGGACAGGCCCACCAGGACAGAGAAGGAGAGGAAGACCAAACGCACGCTGGGCAGACGATATAATAAAAGTAGCCGGCACTCATTGGCTTCGAGTGGCCGAAAATAGAGAGCACTGGTCCTCTCTGGAGGAGGCCTTTACCTCTCATGGAGAGGGTTCTTGCAAATAAAAAAAATATATATATACATTTTACTTTAATTAAATTATATATTATGTTATGTCAATTGCAATATTAACTTCATATCAAATCAATAACTAATTAATTGTATTTATAATCTATTGAATGAAATAACAAAAATGTTATAAATTTGAATATATTTAAATTATAATCTAATTTAATTATTTAGTCATATCATCACAATCACATTATTTTTGTTTAATTTAATTTAATTTAATTTTAATTTGATTTTGAATCAATTTTTTATTTAATTTTAATTGAATTTTAATTTAATTTATTTTGATTGTTAATTTATTTTGCATGAATTAACTATGGAATGCAAGAAATATAAGGCTTTTTTATTTTTTATTTTTATTTTTATTTTATTTTATTTTTAAATAGCTTAGAGTTCCAAGACCAGGATGCAAATGTTCATTATGAGTATGATCAATGATAAGTTCGGTCAAGCGATGCTGTCGAGGAAGTAGTAACGGATGCTTGCAATCATAATCTAGATCGGAATGAACCAGTCTACCGCCCACCCTGACAAGACCTTTTTCATCGATGAATGGCTGTAGTTTGCGTAATAGCTTCGGAAGTGGTAGACCCTTCTTCATTCGATCGATTTCATCCGAGAAAACAAAAGATTGTGTAATTTTAACAAGACAAAGAATTGCTTCATTTAGCTCAGATGCAATCAAATGACCATTTCTGCGATTTTTAGGATTTCGACAATTGTGAATGAAACGAAGAATATATGCGATAACGCCTTGAATTTTTCTAAGGCTCGAATATTTATCTAGAAAGCTATCCAATTGGCCTTTAACGACAAATAACGATATACAAGTATTTCGCTGTTCCGAGATAACAATACCAGACTCTGGAACAAGGTTAAGAGAATGAGGCCAAAATTTTGTTTGTTTCGACAACCATTTAGGACCAGACCACCACAACGAATGAGTAAGAAGTTTATGAGCAGTTAATCCACGAGAAGCACAGTCAGTCGGATTGTCTTCCGAACTGACATGGTGCCAATTGCTTGGAGGAACCCTTTCCTGAATATGGCCTACGCGATTACCCACATAGGTCTTCCAACGTGATGATGGAGATCTCAACCAAGCCAAGGTTACCATGGAATCCGACCAACAGAAAATAGAATCGAAAACGATAATATTTGCGAAGACATGTTGAACGTATTCAACCAAATCCGATAACAGAACTGCTGCGCACAATTCTAAACGAGGAATTGATACCCTTTTAAGCGATGCAACCTTTGAACGAGCAATAACTAAATGTGTAGTGATGCTTGAATCGGAATGTTCGAGACGAAAATATATAGCAGCTGCATATCCTAATTCAGAGGCATCACAGAAGCCATGCAACTCAACCCTAGTAGCCTTTGACGCCGGTATGAAACGATTTAAGTGAAGAGACGACAACGAAACGAGAGCGATACGATAACGAGACCACTCCTGAGCGACACTATCAGGAGCTGGATCATCCCAACCTAAGGCTAGAACCCAAAGTTTTTGGATGATGCATTTGAATGCGAAAGTTAGAGGCGTTAAAAAACCTAGGGGATCGAAAATACGAGCTAGTTCCGAAAGAACATTACGTTTAGTACACGTAAGTTGTTGAATGTTAGACGACAACGACAATGTATCACGAAAAGAATTCCATTCCAAACCTAGAACTTTATTGGAGTGGTTACCTTCTTCATCAAATGATAAAGAATTAGTATTCCGATGTTCAACCGGAATATTTTCTAATAGTAATGCAGAATTACTATTCCATTTTCTAAGTGTGAAACAACCCTTAGAAAGAATATGTGTGATTTGCCTTTGCAATTCCTGTGCTGCTTCGACGGAATCAGCACCGGTGACGATATCATCAACGAAAATATCGTTCGACAACACGCGAGAAGCTAATGGAAAATCCCTACCCTCGTCAGCGACTACTTGACGTATAGTACGAAGTGCTAAAAAACTAGACGAAGCCATACCGTACGTGACGGTATTGAGACGATATTCACGAATAGGTTCGTCTGAGTTAAATCGAAACAAAATCCGTTGAAAATCTCGATCTTGTTCCGAGACGAGAATTTGTCGATACATTTGCTTGACGTCAGCAGTGAAAACAAAGGCATGCAAACGAAATCTGAGAATTATAGATCCTAAATCAGTCTGTAATTTAGGACCGACGAGAAGTTGTTCATTCAAGGAAGGTCCATCAGATGGTTTGGCAGTTGCGTCAAAAACAACACGAAGACGAGTAGTTGTACTACTAGGTTTCAGTACGCAATGATGAGGAATATAATAGCAATTGTTAGTTCCACCTGAGGCTTCAACTAATTCCATGTGACCAGCATCGAGATAATCTTTCATGAATGCGTTATATTCTTCACGTAATCCGACAGAACGAGAGAAACGTTTTTCTAACGATAAATAACGCCGATAAGCGAGAGAGTATGAATCACCAAATGTAGGCTGCGGGGCCTTGAATGGTAAACGAACGACATATCTACCATTTGGTGTGCGAGCATATGTATTAACATAGATGCGTTCACACGAAGCATCTTCTTCGCTAATAGTTGTTGACACTGGAAGTTCGTCAACTTCCCAAAATTTTTTTAATTGGTAATTTAATGATTCCAAACTACAAAGCAAAGAGGTTTGAGAGATTGATGGTGAATTTAAAACAGTACCCATTACGATCCAACCTAATTTTGTGTTAATGGCCGTGGGACCATCAGGACCACATTCAATACGATCGCTGAGTAGTATTTTACAAAATATATCAACTCCGACAAGAGCATCGATGGAACCAGGAATATTAAATTTAGGATCAGCTAAATTTAAATTCTGTATATGTGACCATTGACTTATATCAATAGCATGCGTAGGCATTTGGCCACAAATCTTAGGTACAGCTAAGGCATGTACTTCAATATGATTGCCTTGATCCGAAAGAACTAAACTATACTTTGTAGAGGATGATATAAATGCTGATGTTTGACCAATCCCTTCGACAGAAATGTTTGTTTTACGCAGAGGCAATCCAATTCGACGAGCACACTTAGTTGTTATAAAGTTTGATTGACTGCCACTATCGACAACGACACGAATTTTACGACAACTACCGAAATTATCAAGAACGTTAACAACAGCTGTGGCGAGAAGCGAAGAATGTGAAGACAATGGATCAGCGATAAGCGTAACACTAGGGCATTTCACGCTGGACTCAACTCTCGATTCATCCTTAGTAGCACTTGAGGAGGCTACCGCTATGGAAGAAGAATTATTATTAAGTGGTTTTGTATCGAAATGTAATGATGTATGATGCATCTTTCCACATTTATGGCAACGAGATTTCGATAAACAAGTTTTAATTACATGACCAGGCCGTAAACAATTTACACAAAGCCTATGGTCCTTGACTAAAGAAAATCTGTCATTAGGAAGTTTGCTAGTAAATTTTGGACAATTTACCAACGAATGATCTGCATTACACAAAATGCATTTCAAATGAAACGAAGTTTTCTGATTAGTTACGAAAGCACGAGTATTTGCTTGCTCGTGAGAAAAGCGAGAACTAGAAGCGACACGATTACGATTCGTTGTAGATGCAGCGCGAACGTTGCGAGACACAGGGATGTTATGATGCTCAGGCTCCGCTAGCTCCAGTGCCTGGCTGGCCTTATCGAGAAATTCTAACAAAGACTTAAATGATGGTATATCTCCCTTATCATTTTGTAATTCGAAACGACGACGAGTATCTTGATCGAGTTTGTTAATCAATAAATAAAATAAAGGAAAATCCCAATCATTGACAGGTAATTTTAAGTTTTTGAGAACCGCAATATTTTCTTTAAAAGTATCTACAAGATGGCGTAACTCACGCGGAGATGAAGATTTACATTTGAAATTCTGTAATTCCTCCCAGTGATGAAAGGCTAATTTACGTTTACATTGATAACGATCAATTAAAGCTGCGTATGCATCTAAATAATTGTTTTCAGAAAGTGGAAAACCCTTTAATAGCTGCAACGGCTCACCACGGAGAAGTGAAATAAGAATTGAAAATCTTTCTATATTCGATAACCTTTTATTTTGATGTACCATAGTATGAAACATATCATAGAAAGTGCCCCATGACTTAATATCACCATCGAAATTCATAAGATTAAGCCTTGGCAACTTCACAGAAGTATCGAAACTATGCGATTCACTGAGTGGATGCGACTCGACGTTTGAAGTAAGCAATGAATGAATCTCAATAATTTGAAAATATTTTTTATCAAATTGCACTCGAACATCATCCTCCTTTTCCAAGTCAGCAGGGTCAATTAATTCCGAACAAAGTTTTAAGTGATGTGATTCAAAACTAGTGCAAAAACTTTCAAGTTTACTATACCGCGACAAAAATAATGATAATCTCGATTGATCAATCTTGGCCTCTAAACCGGCTGATAAACATTCGTCAATCCGCTTTAGAGCTATATCACGTTTTAATTGTAAACTACGACGACCTACGACAGATGCTTCGTTACGAGGCATTTTTAATAACAAAACTATTCGATAAAGAAAAGTAGTTACGTAACAAAGTTCTAATAATTACAACAAATATTTAGGTATTTAATTTTATGAAACGAAATAGTAAAACCACGAGAGAAAAAATGCGACAAAGTTGTTGTAGTTAAATACCTAACTTTTGCTAATAGAACCTATTACGATGTATGATAAAAATGGCGAACGAAACTAATTATATTAATATAACAAACTTAAATTTACTTCGTATTATTTTAAACCAATGCAATTTAATAGTTACAAACGAAATAAATCTTTATTAAAGTTTATCAATATTAAATATTTTAATTTCAAAGTTAAGAATGTAGTTATGCGAAATTCTAATTTTAAAATATCAATACGAAAAATTATTAAGATATAATTACGAAAGTGCAAAATGTGCTATCCGCCATTTTATAATACGACAAAAGTATGATACGTCGGGCGTTCCTTACTTAAACGCTTACGAAATGTGAGCCGTGGGAGGCGCGGCGGGCCGCACCGAGTGGCGGCGGGCGATGCGCCGCCCGTGCCCTGCGCATGCTGCGCCTACACTACTACTCGGACAATCCTGCTCTCGCCGTCGAAGACGACGAAGAGTCCGTCTACTCTATCGAACTCATCAAGGAGTTCGAGGCGGTTGGCCGAGCGTGGAAAGCGTTTCTCGCCGACTGGCTACTGAAAGGTGTCGGCTTGTTTACAACTCCCACGCAGTCTTGTCGATTACACTCGTTGCTTGACGTTGCAAACAATTTCTGTTGTTTAAGCGGAATCTATAAATAGTGAAGAGTAGATGTATCAACATATAGACAAACAATAGAATCTTGATATATTGTCGAATGATCGCGGCTGAGTTGTATCTAGATTAACAAATCAGGAATACTAGAAGTCGCAAAATTGCTTGTCAGTTCTGCAATTTATATATCTATTTTGCATAAAATTATTTCCATAAAGGCGTGTGATTATTTTGTTCGTTCTAATCATTTTAATCTTTTTTTTACGTAAATAGGGCGATGCGACGGGTTGTTGACTGATAGTTTGGTGTTCTATCTTTGAGTACAATTGAAGATAAAAATTTGTCTTGTATCTACAATATAAACGATGACAATTGTACACGATTTTATGGAAATACAAAATATAAATAAATGAGGCCGTTATGGCTCGGTCTATTCACGTACACAATGAGATTATTGGCCAACTAACTATAAATTATTTTAGGCGTAATATTACTCCTCATAGCTAATATATCGCATAGATGTTATGTTAGATCATACGAGGTTGTGTGATGACGTTGCTGTGACCTTAGCGTCGATGGGCTTAGTGGATATTGAACGCAAATAAATAAACAAACATTTGCGCGGTTTTATTTTGTGCGCGGTAATTATAATATAATAAATTTATTGTCGAACGTTGCCAACGATCCGATGTTTATGAAATTTTGTTATTGCTTTTAATAATGGGGCTTTAATTTTTAACAATACCATTCGTTGCAGATGTATTTTTTAACCAGAGATACTGTATGTAGTATACGATAACGAGTAATATTGAGCGACTTGATTCTGAAACGTTGTTTTGTTTCTGCAGCTTTCTGTAAAAAAAATTGATGGTCGTGAATCACATATTAAAATCCGAAGCGCGGTTTAAGAGTTAGTAGATAAAAACGCGGAAAACCGACTTAGCTTTATAGTACGTAGAGAAGAGATGAACAATGAAAATAGTGAGATATACTTTTATGTTGATTTATTAATTATTAATTATATACATATTAATTTATTCATTTATTTTTTAATTTATTGCTGATACTCTCAGTCTCTACCGTAGAGACGAGTCGAGAAAAAAAATCATTCGCATCAAAGTAGGGGTGCAAAATTTGGGAGTGCGACCGGATGGCGTCTGTCAAGACTCCT
>DVRM01000358.1:0-10580 GCA_018232405.1 Junonia genoveva | reverse complement strand
AATTGTAAAAACATTTACCGTTTTTCCTTCCTTTGTGTTTAAAAGGTTTTATTAATATTTTTTTTTTTTAATATTTACTTATTTATTTATTTTTTTTTTTTTTTTTTTACAAAATACAACACTTTAGTACTCTGGTGGTTAATATCAGACTAATGTTTTATTGTCTTGTAATTGTGATCATATAAAAGCAAAAGGCTATCGTGATTTGCATAATAGAAACAAAAGTAGTTAAAAAAACGATTTCTCCAAAATTATTGACTTAATCACTTTCAAATGGATTTATCTATTCGGCAATCCAATAAGACCGAATGTCTATAAGATTAATGTTACTAATAATTTTGCTTTGGGATCTCCGCCTGGTCAAACTGCTGCAATTGGATCCGAAGTTGTCTGGTGAGGGTAAGATAACATTACCCTCACCCTCATAAAAAACAAAAACAATAATGATAAAATAATCAAACAAGTGTTTAGTACTTATGTTGAGAAATGTTTTACTGTTTCTTTTATTTTAATTTACTATGTAAAAAATGAAACAACAGAATTTTATTCACATGTTCTTATAATTTGCTCTTAATTTTTTAAATCACATTTAAAACATTTACAATAAATACTTAAAATTAAACACTAAATTACACTCCGTTATCCGCCAAAACGTCTGTGAATTCTACTTTATTACTGTTTGGGAATATATACAATTCGCTAACTCCTTCGTCTCCGATTGGCAGATCATCATCCCCATATCGAGATCTTGAAAATTCCTGAACGCGTGTGTCATATCGGTTTCCATTTTCGATCGATGTAAATTCGCCTGTCCTTTTCGAACGCAAAAAACTTTCCCTCCCCGAATCTATTCTTTGATTTTTAACACTTTGGTATGAAGTTTTCGAGGATTTCAAAGAGTCAGCCGGTGTATTGTTTATTGATTTTCTAGTCGAGTACTCATTTCTTTCATTCGTTGATCGAGTTGATACGATTCGAGTTCTGTATGACTGGCCTTCCTGTAACAAATAACTCGGAAATGTGACTCACTATAAAGATTTAGTGTAGTATTAATCTATACAGATAGACAATTTACCTTATAACTGTCTTCTGTGAATCTATTGCGTTTTCTTTTTCTAAATGCAAATCTTTGTTCAAATTCTTTTTTGAATTTTTCCTGTAACAAAAAGGAGGTAAATAAATACCGCATTAGTTGTTAAATTGTTATACCTATTCTGCTTTATATCGTCATTGCTAAAAATAAATGCAAGAGCATGCATTCCTCTTGGTGTACAATAAAGAATATTTGTATTGTATTGTATTGTATTGTACTATTTTTTTATTTTTAGATCACATTGTAATTAATACCTATAATGTATTTTCGGTTCTTCTAAATTCATATGTACGTGTGTAATAAAATAACTTTTGGTGTAATTAAATTTTAATAAAAAAAATATTACTATACTCGTATACACGTAAGCCATTCCGAATACTGATTTAATGTTAGTTGACAAGGATTATCCACAAGTTACGACGTCGTTTTTCATTTCATAGAGTGTTGGTTTTCGATTACTTTACGCGTCATTAATTTAGTTTTCTCCTTGATATTTAGACCTAGGATATATTGAGTTTATGTTTTATCTGATGTGTGAAGCGGAAACTTTATATTCCTTTATACGAAATTTCTGTGGCTGAAGGAGATATTTGACACACCTAGTTGAAATTAAGATAGAGGAGGATTCAAAAAGGTAATAGTTACGTTATGTCATTAATTACGTTAAATTAATTATTACAAAATTTACTCAAACAACGACATTCATACATAGACACATGTTATGTAATAGTATAAGTTATCAAGTTGTCAGATTAAAATCATAAAAAGGAAAATGAATAGTCATGACCAAAAAGGTCTCATGATCATTCATAAGCTTATATGCTTCTAATAATAGCCGTCTACAGACTCATCTAGAAATATATAAAATAAGATATATAGTAAGTAATATATATTTATATAATTATAATCGAAATACTATACATGGTAGTACTCATTATTGTGGAATATGTGATTATAATAACATAAGAAATGGCGATAGATCTCCTGTTTTCTAGTAACTAAAATAAAATTTTAATATTTTATGTGATAAAATTGGTTAAACTTACGTTATATATGGCGTAAATGAAAGGATTGTAGCAGGAGTTACTCATCGCCACCCAATCGAAGCAGAAGAAAATCACATTTATGTACTTGTATCTGTAAATAATTAACGTTATAGTTTCCATTTTTATAAACATAATAAATTGAGATTTACTCTATACCTCAATCAAGTTAAAGCTTTTTTAAAAATATTATTCAATTATTAGGTTTCACTACAGGCACAATAAGCAGTGAAAGATAGACAATATACTAGAATATTTAAAATAACCATGTATTCAAAACACGGTATAAAAAGGTACTTTATAGTTTATAGCATCTGTAACCAAACAAAAACAATAAAAAAAAGTAGGTAATTTCATGTTAAATTAGTATTAGACAGACAAAGGTGCATCGTCTGTCATGTGTTAAATGTTTTATGTTGTAATTATTTTTTTCACTTACTCATTTATCGTAGGATAGAAAGTTTGCAGCAGCAAATAGGATTGTAAAGGAAGCCAGCAGAGAGCGAACAGTGCTACCACTAGTACCAGCATTTTTATAACCTGCAAGATAAAACAATCTATAAAATTGATAATTAAATAAAAATTCGGTATCATATCTTTTTTATTTGAACATAGGAACAATATAGATTAATAATGGGAATATCTGAACTCTTATTCTGATATGACATAATTATCACATCACATGACAGTGGATAAATCATTATTTTTTGCAAAAACTATTTTAAAGGAGGACCGGACAAAATGGTCCTTTAACCTGGTTCAATTTAAGACAAGTATTGAAAATATCCACTATCAAATATCTACATATCTGTAAAATAATGAATTCAAAATTAACCTTCTTCTTATTTTTCATTTGATTAGCATCACGAATCTCTTGCGCGTTGCCGGGAGCGCGCGCACCCCATAACTTCATCGCCATGTGTGCATATGCAAATGTTATCACACATAATGGAATGATATACTGCAGAAAACAAAACGTTTTTAATGACATCACTAATAGAAAACTATTTAAAAAAATCACGCTGTATTCCCACTAATTGTAAAACATACTTATTAATAAAAATATCAATTCTTTCTTCATAAGAAGATGTTGTATAGTCAAATAAATAAAAATAACATCCAGTAAATGTCTCACTACTGGGCAAAGACGTCTTGTCCTATTAAGGAGAAGGTTAAAGAGCGTAACCTACCACGCGGCTCTACTGCTGATTAGCGGTAATATGTACATACATGTGGCAGGATTTCTTCCGGCACATGCAGGTTTCCTCACAATGTTTTTGTTCACCGCCGAGCACGAGATGAATTTAAACAAATTTAGCACTACTATATATGCATTTCCTTAGAAAATCAGCTACTATGCACTTCATTCGGTATGCATTAATTGAATTTAGATTTCAATGTAGTTAGCATGGTGTCGATTCACAACACGTCCATTGTACAGTGCACTCCATCAGTCACAATCCATACTGGAATACAGGACTAGAAAATAATGCCACTATTTCTACTTCGTAACTAAAAACGGAAATACTAACAAAAATCTTGTATTTAAAATTGTTTAGGTTAATAATATTTTATTTTATTATTTAATTTTCAAAGTACAAAAACTATACTAATACAAAAAAATAATTTTAATGTTATGTTATGTACTATTTCTCTTAAAATGAGTTCGAATGGGCATTTTTCCAGATTATAAGAAGCCAAGATTTGCGCCTTAAATTTACTCCTATCTAATTTACGTTAGTTTTCGTACAGTTCATTAAATAAAACGACTTGAAAATAAGAAGTAAAAAATAAAAATGTATATTGTTATTTTCTAGGTCTTTTTAAATTGAAACAAAACAATTGTGACGTGATTTTCTTTTATACTGGAACACCTTCTACATGAGTAACTTTCGACAATAAGTACCTTCTATCGCAGATAAATCCAATGATTGTGACTAAAATTAAGTAACTCAATTATCACTATGGTATATTTTATGTTACCTTATTACCTTCTCCCTAATAGGAGAAGAGGCCTATGCCCAGCAGTGGGATATGTACAGGCTGTGTAACGTATTTTATATTTTATGTATATAGGTATATTTTAATTTTTGGTATGCATATGAAAATCAACTATATAAATTCGTAAAATACTTACTTGACAAATATATAATACCAGCCTATATATAGCTAAGGAATGTGATCCGAATTCCGTCGGTGAGCAAAATGGTTTCTCAAAGAACAGAAAGGAAACTGCAATGAAAAGGCTTTAGTGAATATTACATAAGCAAACTATTCTTTGAATATAAATCATGTAACATTAGCAGTCTTAACAATAACAGGAGGTATACACTTCCTCTAATTTCCAATATGCGCATAATACATTAACTAGAATAACATTGATTTAATAGATGAGACCAAACGTATATAATTAATGTGGAAAATGTAATATTACAAAGCGTTGCAGGGAAGATTATAAGATTTTACGAGCGTGAGGTTGCATAACTTCAGAATAAGCTTCGAAACGCAAAACTCTTTTGATCTTTGCTTGTTATATCGTTTTTTACTATTATAGTAATGTTGTTATACGTAAAAAAGTAAATTATTAATCTATATAGATGTTGTTCTGTTCAGTTTGTTTTGTGGACACAAGATGATATAAAAAAGATGTAAATCCTTTGTCAGAAATTAATCTCGAATCTCGTAGAAATAACACTGTGGCAACTTTTCGTTACCTTTCATCGCGACTACAGGAGTTCTTAACACATAATACTGTACTTGGTCAATAATTACTTATACGAGGAAGTTAAGAATTAGGCCACGTAGTATTTATTTATCTACTGCCTGATTTATGACCGTCTAAGATGTTAGCTGTAGAGGTATATTTATAAGGTATATTTAATGAGAGGCAAATGATTAAATAAATTTTAAAAGATATATCAAACGTATTTTACCTGTGACTAAAGTTGAAACTCTGAAATTACGTAAATTAAAAGCCGTTTAGGTATTTATGATCGTATTTATATAAATTCATGTATTCCTGACAGCTCGTAACTAGTCCTATTATTTAAAATAAGAAACTGAATTTCTGAAGTGATTACTTGTATAGGTACGCTCAAAAATAGCTGTACCATATTAATTTGTAATAAAATCAAATTACCTGGATCCTGGTCTTCTACCATGATGACTTCCCAGGACATGGCCATAGGCGCAGCAAGGGATAGCGCCAGAACCCATATAAATGCTATGATAACTTTAGCGACGCGCTTAGACATGTGAGCACTAAAAATAAATTAGTAGGTAAGTACATGTTTTATTATTACTAAACATAATATACACAATACACATATTATATAAACATTGGTACGTAAATAATTTACCAAAAAACCTGTCGATAAGGTATCTATATAACAGTGTCTTAGATTTTCGCGATTATTACTCATTGAAATAAAACTACTTTAAACGGATTTAAATCGCGTATATTAATTTTTTTTATCATCCCGACGTTTCGAGCACTTTACAGCGTTCGTAGACTGATCACGGGTCTACCCGTGATTTAAATCCGTTTAGTTTTACTTCAAGGTATCTATATATTTATACCTGAAATGAAAACTTTATATCCTTTTTAACAAATATTCTGTAAACGCAGAAGCATAAAATTAGGTTGAACACACAAAAATTGTATTAAGGTATTTTTGTTCGTTTATTTATTGCTTCTTATTTTTCCTTATGGTATTAAAATTTTCTTTGATGATTGTAGTATTGGTTTTGTGTTGTTCCGAAATATTTATTTCATCAGTTTAAGTTAATTTAATTTTGGAGTCAATGTTTTGTTAATATAATATCTAAAATGTAATACAAATTTTCAAATAGTAAAAATATATCAACCAAACAGAAAAAGTCATATAGCCATTAGATACCTATATAGGTATTCGAAACCAATAGCAGTATAATCTTTGAAATATGACGGAATATTTCATTCTAGTGGGATTTGCCTGGATTTCATATCGTCTATTACGTTATTATCGACTTACGTTGGCTGAAAAGAAAAACAACTTCACAACTGAAAGTATTTTAGTACCATTTAGTAGTATCGTTGTATGAGTTTTTATTTTATATAATTTTACTTGAATATATGGTTTACGGGTAGTTTGCACAAAATCGGTGGAGCGGTTCATCATTTATCACATTTTTTATAAATGAAATACAAATGATTTACTTTATACGTATCGAGTCACTAGTTTAACAGTAGCAGTTATACTTACTGTATGAGCTGATATTTTGTGCCGTATAAACAAATAATTTGACATCCCATAACTTTTCTAACAAGACACTTTAAGAGTATTTTCTCAAACATCTCTTTATATTTTACCATCCTGTTTCAATAGCGACTTCTTATTTTTCCGACAAAGTGCTGTTATATTTTTAATCGACTTTAAAAATATCAATTCGATGTGTATGTATGTAATAATATCAGAATCGTTTAGTTTTTGGAAATGTCAGTTCTCAGCTTCTAAACATGTGTGTCATATTTCATAAGTGTATATTTGTATGTTTGTGTGCTCGTATCTCCCCAAATTACTAGTCCGATTTTAATGATTCTTTTTTATTGGCTTACATTTGCTTCAATTACTTAGGGTATGGTATAAGTTTCATCAAAATAAGTTCAGTAGTTTTTGAGTTATAGAATAAAAGGTGTGTGTGTGTAACGGCATCGGCAGTGCGAAAAATCGTCCTGATATAATACGAGTATGTCGGTACACCTTTTGACTACTTGTATTAAAATAGTAATACAAACGCGACTCTTTCATTTGATAGCCATATTGCTAAAATTAATTGAAAAAATACAAACACACAACCCCTTTTTTCTTGCCGGCGCCATTTTGAAAATTGATATACCACAATTGTGACGAATACAACGAAACTTTTTTTATAAAATCTGTCCAGCAGTTTGGGCTATAGAACGCGGCAAAGAAACAGACATACATAGTCAAGTATACATGTTGTTTATTTTGGTGGATTCTTTGTAATATTTCCCTCGATAACAATGATTTTTTAACGAGCATTAACTCATTAAAAACCTATAACAATATTAATCGTGTAATACTAACATGTAGGTACCTACCCCATTTCGTTAGTCAATACTGATTTTAGGAATGATGATGAATATTGTTTGACGTTTAATATTTATTTATATGGTGTAGATGTTCTTAATAATGACCAAAATAATCCATCACATAACTATGACATATAAATGTAATTTGTAAGTGTTTCCTAAGAATTTTATATGGTCATAGAATGGTGATAGCTTATGCGATGAATGATAATAAAAAAATTTCAACTTACAAGATTACCAAAGGATGCATCGATTACACAGCTCTAGAATAGTTTTCCCCTTTCAATTTTTATGATTAACTTTGATAGATTTTGGGGCGCTGAATACGGGAAAAATAATAAAAAAACTTCCATCACGTTAGGATTTCAAAATATTTAGCATCGTTTTTTTTCGCCGAATTTACGTAGATCAGACGATCTTAATTTTATTGAGTTCTTAATTTTTATTTTATTCAAATCGATTTAAATAGTTTTTGGACGTAACAACAATTTCTCGTGTAACATTAAGATTCTACGTAGATCTTTCCATAATTAAATTGTGTTTAATTTCATCTATCCATAATTAAATTATAATTAATTCAGTTTCTACCTTTTAAAGTAAATTCAAGACGCAGGCTTTAAACTTCAACGTTCATGACCAGAATATTTCACGTCTCATGTACACAACCTCATACAAATGAGAAAAAAGAAGTTCTCGAAACTAACTTATTATACTTGATCTTTTCTGGAAAAGATGGAAACTAAAACAACTTGTTTTAATACTTAGTTTATTATTTATGCCTTGTAGTGCTTTATATATTTTTGCTCGTAAGGAAAATTTATGTTTTCCTTGTAACTTATTGGCAAGATTATTTTTCAGTATCTTATATTTTCCTCGTACATATATTTGAAGAAGAAAATATATTTTGAAAACGGTTATAAATTTTGATATTTTTACATTTTACCTATGTTTCAAATGAGTTACAAATTGATTTTAACACGAAATTTAATAAAACAACTTATTGCGAGGGCTGTGGCACGGAAACACAAATCTTTCCGATTAATGGGAAAATCACGTACAAATGAAATCCTAACCTTTATTTCTGGACGCGAGAACAAATACAAATCAAACGAAGAAAGTGTTTTTACTACGTCGACGTGCTGAAATAATTGTTTCTATTTTATCTAGAACACATAATTATTTTTCGGTATTTATTAGATTGGAAATTTATAATTCTATTACATGTATGTTTGAACGTATATAAGAGTATGTCAACACGTTGTTTTCGGTAAATTGTGGTCAATTTTTTTTAATAAATATCATAAATAAAAATTTGTTTGTTGCAATTTTTTAATTATGCGTTGTCCTTATATTTTCACGGTCTATAGGTACAACTGATATTTAAGCAACTTACGGCCTTATTTAGTAAACTTTCTAACATCTTTGTGACAAGTTCTATACATATATTTTAAGATAGTTGATTATTACTCGTAAATGTGAAGGCTTTACTTACTTAACTGTAATAAGATCTAAAAATATGTTTAATAATTTAAGCTTAAAAACGTATCAGATCGACTTACAGATTTTTTCATTTATAATACAAATGTACATCCTAATAAGATGTAAAATCCCATGTCATCCCTATAGGTATATAAATTAAAAAAAACTATGATCTATTTAAAGCTTTATTATTGACATAAAATACTGAAGTGAAAAAGAATCTCTTACAAATTATAAAATTATGTAAATTTTTACCGTCTCTTCTTGTACCATAAATTATAAGAACACCGTAATACAAAGCCAAAGTTGCTTCGCTTTAAGATTTATGGGTAATCCTAAGCTAAGAAAAGTCTGAAAGAAAATAAGCGGGCATAAAGTTATTGTTTATGTTTCAATTGAAATAAACATCGTAAAGCCTGTCAAGATTGTCCTTTTTTGTTTACCTTTGACTGGCGCTATATTTCATGATAAACGATTTGTATATTCTTTCCTAAAATAACACCAGGAAAAAGGTAAATTAAGTCTTTCTGCGATTGCCAAAACGCGTCGTATTTCATTTAGAGCCATAACATGAATTTCGCCATGTGGATGTTTTACTGTGACCAGTTGACCACAACGCGTTTCGAGCTATTTTTCCATTCACGAGCGTTTTCGATTTTTGAGCGTAACATACCTGAGTGGAGTGATGATAGCCCGATGTCGATCAAGGGCGATCGCAGTCAGGGTAAACACACTAACGTTCACACTCAGTGCTTGTACGAAAGGACAGAAAGGGCACATGAAGTGTGGAAGTAGCCATCGTTGGAGCAAAGCAGCTTGAAACTGAAAATAAACTTTTATTTATTGTTACATTTATTTACTACGAGATATACCTTATTCTATTCGAAATATTAAATTACGTATGAAGCATAGATTTCAATATTCAAGTAGCCGGTTTCAAATAATTGAATATAATGTTTATTACATTTAACTAGCACTCTTGGCAGATGAATATCATGTTAGAATAAGGAAATAAACTGCTTCAGTTCAAAAACTCATTAAATATCAATAATAATAATTGCTACGTTTTAAGCTTACGATCGTAACACGATTTATATTAATTTTGAAATTTCAATTGAGATTTATTTGAAAATTTCTATTATTTGCCGGAACCCTTCAAATGTAAATAGGTCAAATTATACAGGGAAGATGTTTTTAATTATAACTGGTTATATTACAGAAATTGAAATGTGATCGAACTTTGTTTATATCTCCTCCTGCGATTTTCAGTATCATAACATTTAAATATTCAACAGTAGGTGGTTTCTCGGTACCTAGTTATTAATACCTGACATTTTATTAGGTAAACTTACTTGGAATGGTATAGCAAATAATCCTATAACTATGTCAGCCAGAGCTAAATTCGCGATAAACAAGTTTGTGACACTTTGCATCCGTCGCGATGTTCCGACTACCCACATGACAAGGAAATTTCCAATTACCGCCAGTACTGAGATCGATCCATACAAGAATGACAGCAATACTATCATGCCGGTGGGTATTTCGTACAATCTTTCTGAAAAAGATAAATTAAATCAGCTATTTCAATTGAACTTCAGGGTTCAAATAAGTAGATACTCATAAATAATTCTAATTGTGGATGTCAAAGGTGATGTTTAAAGCAGAAAATAATTACTCTTTTAAGATATTTGAACGCCTCTGCATCAACTTCGTTACATGCGTCGACTCAACTGAGACTTCAATCGAGTTTCAGATGAGACACGTGGAGACTCCACGTTGATGATAAATTAATCAAATTTTCAGGGCTTATTTATAAATAGTTATATTTTAATAAAATATTAATAATTTAAAATTATTTGTTTATTTTCAT
>DVRM01000357.1:0-10581 GCA_018232405.1 Junonia genoveva | reverse complement strand
AACTTTTTATTTATGGTAATTGCGGTCGGTACAAAACCGTGATAACATAAATATTAAGAAACCGAAATATTTTTATGAACAGCGTTAATGTAAAGAAAAGGAGGCAAAACAAAAGCCACGAGAGAAATGAAATCTATACAAGGATAAACAGTACATAAGCTTATTTGTCGGAATTTATTATAATAATTTACATAATGCGAGAAAAGACCACCCCAGAAGAAAACACAAACGATGAGAATTTTATTTTCATACTCACATTTGCGCAATTTGTATACAGAATGTAAATTAGAAAGCGCCTTATTTCAGCCAACGGCGTCAGGTTATTTAGCTTAGTGTCGCGCTACTGCTTGACGAATAAAAATATACTTAGACGAATAAGCTCCTCAGTCACATTCGTTACTTTTCAAATAGCGCCAGCCAAATGAAATGTTGCCTTGATACCTTTCATTGTTATTAACGGGCTTTCTTTGAATCTTATTCAATGTATCATTCCGAATTTATTTTTGGTTATTTTTTATGCTATTTTTTAAAAATACCATAAAAGTAGGTATTCGTTAAATTGTGTATTATAAAACGTTAAGAAAATATTAACTATTCGCACTTGTTATATGCAAAAGTAGGTAACGCTGCCTGTACGTCACGTTTTTTACTGAATCAATCTCAATGAATTTTGGTATGAATGAGTCCCATCTTGGTGAAGATAGCATACCATAGCATACCTAATTATAATATTTTAAATTATGTTAATTAAAATACTTGAACTGAATAACATTTTAAAAGTAATTCGAATCGATAAAATATTTCATTTTGCAAATATAGGTTTTAATTTATCGTTACCCGTTGAACTTTAAAACGTATTTTATAGCATAAATGAATCGCATAAGTAAGATAAACTGAGCGGTTTGGTTTGTAATGTGGGCATCTGTAGGGTGGAGCTGAATACGTTTGAATAATAAAGCGATCAGGAAACCGACTTTCGTTGTTTTAATTTTTTTTTCCCAGTCGTGTTCGCGAGTTTTTCTAAAATGTTTTATACCATACACCGTTTAATTAAAGTTCTCACAAAAAGAACACAATGCGGAAATATTTTGGTTTTTTCAACAACACTCGATTTGTTGTGAAAATGGTATATAGTCGGCGACATTGTATTGAATGTACAAAATGGAATCCGCATTCCCAGCGGGGTGAATGGAAAAAAATGTTTTGTAGTGAACGCGTCCCTGTTGCGCTGTCCAGCGAAAGATTTACAGCGTTCCGTTTATGCTATACATTATACACGTAGAAGACTATCAAACTGATATTCCGGGATATTTTGACAATGTGATTTAAGTATAAGAACTCCATAAGTAGCTCAGTGAACACAAATATTTTTCTTTCTTCGCTCGTTAATTACGAGTTTCAGACTTGGATGGAGGATTTAATGCAAAGTTTAATATAGAATGGGTATTATTTAAGACAGTTGGGAAAAGGATCTTAATTTGATGCATATATTACGATAGAGAGGATTTCGTCTTGGTTAAGAATATTTTCTTTAAAAATTTAATGTTCATGTCAGTGGAGCTAAGATTTATGTTTACATCGTATGATTTATAAGAATCATAAGAAGGATATCAAAAGTTTGTGAGGAACGAGTACTATCATAATCCGGAAAGCTAAACAAGAAAATTTTCGGAGCAAACGTTATGAAATATCACCATATAATAAAACTAAAATTGTCAAAGCTTTTTCTTTATAAGACATAAAAAAGTAATTTTCAAGGTAAGTGCAAACTTTAGTGCGGGGTAGAGCAAAACAACTTTTTGCCGTAAGAGGCATAGTGCGTAAACCGTAAACGCGACGTAAAGAACTCTGTGATCCGTTAACGATGACGACATGTAACGTAAATGTAACCCAATATGTGTCGAAAATGTAATTCTAACATAACGAGGACGTAAAGCAGGCGTAACGTATATTTAGCGTCGCGTCACATTATATTTATCGTTATGTCACAGATATCCTCACCGACGACGTACACGGCACTTGAAGAGATTAAAATTACACGGCTATTACCTAAATACATATTTTATGTAACTCTGCCTTCTGTTATATTACTTAAAAATTGTTGTAATACAATGTTATTATAGTAAGTTATATATACTTATAATCCACTTTCTAAATCTTGATTAAATTTGCGAATTGGTAAAATTAAAAAAACAAAACTTTTTCATGTCATTAGGTGATTAAATTATTTAGGTTTATAAAGCAGCAATTAAATTAAAAAAGAAAAACAATATCTTATTCGAATTTGATTTAAACTCAAACTCAAAAAATTGTTTATACATATAGACAGTTAGGTCACTTTTAAATCATCAATTAACTTTTAAATAATCAATTGTACATATTATACCTATATTATATGATATACATATTATATTTTTTAAATCTACTACCAGTTCGGAAAGTAGCTTCTTAGTAGTAGACCTTAGTAATAGATATAAAGTATTTGTTAAATAGTTAAAATATTTTCTTTACGATCACATCGTATCAAAGTATTGTTTCGTTAAATTGCCAAAAACCTTTGGAAACTATATAACATTATATTCGCTTTCCGTATCCTCGGTTCTATTATCCTTGTGAAGTCAATAAGAAAAATAAAGCGATGTGAAACACACTTATTGTACTCGGAAAAACAACCGGTTCAATTATAATGTTTACGATTTCCTTCTAACATGAGATGATATATTTCTCATCGGAAATTGTGTTCAGGATATATTTCAGTGAATCGTCAGCTAGCTGCAATCATACACGTCGTTCAAGATTTGCGTCGTTTTCGATTGAAAAATCTTCGGATTTGAGGTAAAATGTATTTGTTTACAGCCTCTCTATTCTTTTATTTCCCATTAAATAAAGAATTCTGACACTTGTTTTGTTAGAGAAAGTATAATACATTTTAGGGAGGAATTACGTACAAACATGGCTCTTTTACGGTCCAAATCAATCTAAGTATGATATAGTTCGTACATAATAAATTTATATAAGCATTTCTTGTTATACACACATTAGAACCAGGTTGTAGTTTATGAAATACGTTTTTTTTTTTAAACAGAAATATTTTAATTCACATAGGAATATTTTGGAAAGGTACTCAACGGTCAGACTGTGTAGGATTCCTACTCTCTAAAACTCTTCTTATGGCAGTCGTTTGCACGCAAATGTAGAGACTACGAGATCGCTTGCGCATGTGCAGCTACTGACCAAACATGTCTTTTCTTAAATTCTGACTGACCCTGACTCTTTATTTTTTAAACGTTATGTTTCATATCTCTAAATGAACATGATGTACCTATGGGTTGTTCGAAAATTTCTAAGTATAAACAGTTATGTTTGTATACGGCGATCAAAATTATGATTATATTTATTTCGATACAATTGTTGTAATTTAAATCATATGATACAAGCTTAATGATTTAAAAGAAACCAAGTTTTAGTTTGATACACTTTAGTTAAATACAATAAAGTGAAACTTTAAGATCAATTTTATTATGAACGTCCTGAATGATGAATCGGTACGACTGCATTTCAAAAATAAGTAATACAATGAATAGTAGACAAGGAACGCTGTGAGCAAAAATAAACCGAGACAACTTTGATTTGTCTAGGAATCTTAGAAAATAAAAGGCGGCGGCCATATCTTGACTGTTCTTCGAAAATATCCGCAGATAGAGCTCACTGCGAAGCTTATAATAACTTCAACTAGTTCCTTCATTTCTTTTTGAAGTCAAGACTTTAATTTTGAAGTAATTACGATAAACTTTTCTCATTGCTGGAAATAGTATAAGTTTATGAACAAAATTACAGACAGTCTAATGGTACCAGTCAACTTCACAAATTAATGTTTTATTTTCGTATTATTTAGTGTTTTCCATTCAGGCGGTACATAATTATAGCTTATTTTGATCAACGTTTGTCGTCTCAGAAACTTGGAATAATATGGAAATTGGCTAGATGTATTCCGCAAAAGTCTCAAACAGCCATAAAGCCAAACGTGTCCGAATTTTTACCAATTTGTTGCAGTGGAACGAGCAAACTCCGTTTCTGAAGAATCCTGTTTCTAGACATGATGGATGAATCTTGGTTTCTAGTCAAAAATGACAAAAGAAAGGTTTTCATACACGTTTGCGTGGCATACTTAGGCATTGTTTTATATTTTAGATTTAACTTTTGTATTGAAACAGAACAAAAATACAGATAGAAATACTATTTAGGTATACTACTATTTTTCTGATGAACCAAAGACCTGTTGATAAAACTCTCACCTGTGCAGGCGTGAAGTGTTCATGTGCATATTTCTATAAGCGTTTTAATAAAGACGAGAGTGCAACAGCGTTTTGTACTTTTCGTAGGAAATAAAATATTTTGTTGCAACAACGTTCAGACAACAAATTGCACTCTCCAAATCTACGTTATCTGTAAAATTTATGGAAAGGCTAAAGGTTATTTTTACAAGGAATACCAGTTTTGTAGAAAACGTAGTTTTTCCTATATCCAACTGATTGTGTAGGCTACTCACGATGCCAACTCGTTTGTGAAGGTAACAATGTTGAGTGGAAAAGAGTTAAAAGGCTGCGCCCCTCGCTGCTTCAAGTGTGCCTCGGGTTTCAGTTACGGATCATTAAACTTATTTCATTTGTGGTAAACTTCTTTTGAGAGTTTTATATTTTATGTAAGGGTTATAATTATACTATGTTTTTAAACGTGTTTCATGAAATTTAACTAGCAACAAGTTGATAGATAAAGGTACCTACTTCAAAATAGGTATAAAGTTTGCAATAAACATATTTTAAATTGTTTTAATAAACTACATTTTAATAACATATTAAAAATGAATCCAATGTAAATTAGAACTTTAAGTTTTTTGTAAAATATTTTCACTTTTTGATTCTATACAAAATGTTGTCTTTCTTTTTAAAACACTTTCTAAATGTAGGGATTTCGGGATTTCTAAACCTTTAAAATATTTTTTTAACTGTCACAAGACCTAGGTGGCATTAATCAAATGGTCTAAAGATCCGGTATTAGAAAAAATGGCTACTGTTTTCTAGGTTTGTAATGAAATTCAAAAAACACTATTTAATAATTTATGTAGTTCTTTCTGTGGTAGAAGAGTTTTTACGATAATTAGTCTAGTACTTATATTATGGGAACGTAATTATGTTTTATCGTTTGGATATGAAGCTTGTCTCCTAGCTTTTTTTTTTAAATCATCTCTATTGCGTATATCAAATATGGTCACTAATAATTGTACTTATATGTGCTATTAGTTAATCAGACAGATTTATAAAGAAAGAAAATTCTAATTTATAGTCATAACAGCTTTAGTGAGTTTTTGACTGGTATAAAAATTTACACAAACACGTAAGTTACCTTGCAATATATTTGCCTACCCCTGAATAAGAGATGAATTCTAAACGAAAGAGTTCGAAAAACTCAGTTGTGGCGGCGACTTGTTCCGATTTTTTTTTGCAAACTAAGCTAAGATTTTAGTATTAAATTAATTTGACCATTATCGTTTAAGCTATAAATGCCAATTTATAATTGAATTAGTAATAAATGCATTTTAATGAGGTCTAAAATATCAAAGCAAAGGTCAAATGTCAACTTATTCATTCAGCGTTTGTCGCCGGAAGGTAAACACAAATGGAAATGGTCGCAACTAAATCGCATCGCAGGTACACAGAGGTAAACAATTGAAGCTTATGGAAATCAGGGTCCGTAGTATTTTACCGGATTAAATATACTAGCAATTAGTGCCACCCCGCCTGCTCTCCCGGCTAGTTATTTATCGCGAGGTCTTAGACTTAATTAAAACATCTCACTTTGAAACTCAAAACTATATCTATTTATATTTATCTATTTTGAGGTATCTTAATTAAATTACGGCTGCTTAGTGACCGATACTCTGTAATGTAATAAGCTTAGAGTATCTATAAGTAGAGTTCAGCATGGTACGAGTACCTTATATTAAAACTTTATGTTTTTGCAACTTTTACTTCTAATTTAATTTCAACTTAAAATTTCATATCATTATTAAGTTTTTAACTTTCAATGATATAAGTTTAACATAATCTTAGTAGAGATCTGTGCATAGGTATATAATTTCCTATACATAGGTTTACGAAAACATTACAACTTTTCGGAATAAAAAAATCAAAGTTAATTATTACTTTAAAAGTTTATTGAGTTAAAAAGTTACCTAAAATAAAAGATCGACTTTGCTTTAATTACTATCGAGAGGGGCCGGATCATCTTTGCATTTGAATGTGCAGCTCAGCTACGAAGAACTTAAACGGCATGAAAACCTGAATTAAAACTCACTTTCTAAAGACTGCGAGGAGGATTAGAACAAGTTTGGATAGCTCATCTCTCAAATTAATTAACTAATTTTTCGCTTCACGGCATATTTCTTTCTGCTTGATATGCATTTCAATTCGATTCCACTCATTACAACTGTTTGGCTATATAGGAGATATTTTACATATTATATGTATCATCATACCAGCAACAAATATGTGTATAAAATATTATGAAACATGCGTGATTAAGATGTGTGTAATTCAAATATTATCACAGCCCAAAACACGCTAAAGATAAAATTTTCCATATTATCCCGCAGGAATTTAAAGGGTACACAATGATGTTGTTATTCGAATTAAATAGAGGTTGGTACGCTTATTTAAGCGTAAGTACGCGCGGGGCAATTCAGCGTACAGCCTATAAACAATTAAACAGTCTGCTTAACTGCGTAGCTGTGTGTAAGCACGAAATGTACGTATTTGGTAATTGTGGCGGTAATATAACGAAGAGCCGCACGTGACTGTAATACGGTCGAAACGAAAGTGCCTGTTTTGTTCTATTATAATTTATGACGAATCCCAAGCTTGTAAAGCCTCAGATATTGCCTATGAGTTAAACGAGTTTCAGAGGGTGAGTCTTGACTTTTATTTATATTATAAAGCCCAGTTGTAATAACTTCAACACGGATTTGGCACCGGTTGGGGTATGTTCTATCTTTTGCGTTAGGGATTACTAGTTCAATTTTTGTTTATACTTTTTCGATTGTTCGAAAAGTCTTTTAGATAAAGAGATAAGCTGTTGATAGAAAACAATAGGTATTTCCTTAAATCAATATCTTTTACATTAAATATGACAATAAGAATAGTTATATGTACATCAATTAAATTGTCAGTTACAGGTATCACGAGAAAATGAAAAATATTAAGGTCATATTGTGTTATGAACATGTGGTACATTGGAACATGTAGATTAAAACAAATGTTCTCAGGTGATTAATATAAAGAAACAAAACCTCTTTTCTGGGAAGAAAGTAACAATACAGACCTGGCATTGAGCCAAAGCTAAATTAGATAATGGAGTTTGCGTGCAAAAATATAGGAAACCGAGAACAAAGACAAATGGGGCCGACTTTGACTCTGAAATGGTGAAATAAAATAACAGAGATTTCGGTTGAGCCAAACCGCTAGGTCCTCGTGTCGCCACGCTTTGACGTGCGGTTTCGTTCACACATATATTAATACCCCTAATGGGAGATTACATTCGAAGATTAACAATACACATATATTCATATGCATACTATAATTATATATGTATACATAGTTGTTAAGTCATCGTGTCATTAGCGTCGCTATCGATAGGATAAACTATAAATAGAATTTGACGTCTTTTGATGGATTAATATAAGTAAACGTTGTGTAATACTGAAACTTTAGTGTAACATCAACATCAAACATGTTTTTATGTAATACCGGAACAAAATTATAGGGATTCAATATAAATTTTAATTAGTTAGGAAGTAAAATATATTTAATAGTAATCACTTATGTATATAATATTAAAATTACTTGCTTGTTAGTTGTTAATATCATTACAATTTTCAATTATCTGCCAGAAAACATATAGTGAAATATTGAACAAATTTCATATATTACACTCAACTCGTACTTAATTTGATTATTGATTATTAACATTATTAGCGTTCCATTAGTCGAGCTTTGATAACATTCTCATAATTTTATAATCCCCATTTAATACGGAGATGTATTAACTTTGTGTGGCAAAAATCAACCGGACTAAATAATAAGGCCGCGATGTTGGCAACAATGATTTATTATATCGCTTTTCTCGGCCACCCGTATGAACCGCATGAAAAATGATCCCAGTTATTGCTAGCAGCAACTCTGCAGTTGACGCTTTGTTTAAGCACAAATGACTCACACTGTTGAGTTGTTATTTGGACTTATGTTTTTACTTGGATAGAGACCGCGTCCGGAGCCGTCGTCGATGACAAATCGTCGCGCGACGCTTCGATCTCGCGACGAGTCTCGGGCGATCGCTACGCTTACGTTTTAATAACGTGTAATACATTTTTCGTTGACACCAATAAATAGCAAGATCATGATTTAGCCCGTTACATACAGCCAGCTTTGCTTCAAGTATAAAATCATAATTTTTATTTTTCGATATTATTTGGTAAAATTATTTCTTAGGACATCGCCTAAATAGAATATCTGTTAAGAATGGTATATTTATTTTAGTTGGTTTTAATTATACTTTCATCCTTAACACTTTAAATTTTATTTTTGAAAATAAAGTATAGAGGATACTTCTACAATCTAAAGGATCCAATCTAAATTCGTCTTAAAATTGAGTTTGAGGATGAAAACGTAACAGACAGTCAGACAAAGTTTCATATTTATAATATACATTACCTATTAGTCTGGACAATTTCTGGACATTAGAAAAAATGCATTCAAATTATTAAAAACCATTTTCTCCATAATGGCAAGCGATATTTTATACCTACTCTATATTATTGTAAAAATAAGCGATTTTTAGTAAAAAAATGTACTCGTATTTTTAACGGACGAATTCACAGCATACTTTTAATTTGATTAACATGTCGGTAGGCTTGCCCTGTTGTGGTCATGAGCACACTGAATACGCTCGGCGGTAAATAGGGAAATGATCCGCGAAAAATTTATTATAAGGATAAACTTTTAAAGGGGTTTTTAACGAAAATAAACAACTTTCATTTATTTTAAATTATACCGCACGACTGGACTTTCGTATTTTTGAGATAGCACCCACTTTAACCTTACTATATGACCGTGCTCTGTTATAAATATTTACTGCCATTAATTCTCTCTAAGACCAGGATACATTTAGTTTTTAGTTTTATATTTTATTACAAAAACACGAAATTTTAGATTTGATGGGGGTTATTACGAGTAAACTTTGATATATTAAAAGTTAAAACGTAAGAAACATGTAGTTTAATCGAGGGAGCGCGGATAATAGCATTTCAATGTGCAGTTTCACTTCGAAGAACTCGAACGGAATGCAGATTTGAATTAAAGCTTATTTTTTAAGATTTTTCTTTGGATTATAAAAAGTTTGGACAGTCCATTTTTTTAAATCATTTAACTAATTGCTTGCTTCAATCCGTGTTTTTATAATTTTTCATCATTTTTTTTAACTTACTACTAACTGTCGTAATCGTATAAGCACGGTTTCAAATTTTAGGAGGCGCTAATGAATTATTCACATAAAATATCCTACTTAAGGACTAATTAAATTAATTACCTTTTAAATAATTAAGATCGAGTCTGCGCGTCACTGAAGTTTTAAAAACAATCGCTATTTCTAGAACTGCTCTGTATTCTAATATAATATTGTAAATAAACTGCTGCAAAGTAATGTGATTCAGTACATCAAGTGTACAGTTTATTAGGATAAAATCAATATTAAATTAAGGGCATCTAAAATAATTGAAATGTAATTAAAGTATTAATTCATAAATTAATTTTAATTCTAATGTACTAAGGTTAATTTTAATCATTAACCGTCATAACGGGCCAGCTCTACATGTATGTACGTATGTCCTGATAAGCGTATAAGGTGTTTACCTAAAGGACCTAAACGGTAACACAATATACCTATTTCCATTAGTGGGTATCAGTGGCGAAATATGCCTTGTAGATAGACTTCCCGTATTTAGCTCTATTTTCACACTTTTTCTTCTGCGCCTTTTCGAACTTTCTGCTAAACTTTCTAATCAAAATTAGGCATCGAATGGCACCTTTTTCGAAATTTTCGGAGAATTTTCAAAGATTTTTAGAAAAAAATCGTACATGTTAACCATACTATTTGCACTATAGTTAATCAGCTAAATAGATAAAGTTACGACGTCATGGATTATGCTACGTCAAGGTTACTAGGTAACAAGAGGGTCGTTTTGACTGTTTAGATGTGTCATTATTATTAAGAAGTGCTTTGTCATTTTGACGTGAGTGAAAGCAATTACCAAAGTGTAACAATTCTATGTAATAGATATCAACAAACGTAAGTGTAATGTTAGATTTCAACTTGTGGTGTAGTTGTGTCGTAAGTCGTAACGCGTCAAAAAGCGAATCGCTTTCATACATATAGTATGGCTAGAAACACACTGTCCCCGCAAATTGTGATTCTGCGCTCAAAATACACTAGTGTGTTTCTAACAAAATAAATGTATAAAGCGATACCTTT
>DVRM01000356.1:0-10589 GCA_018232405.1 Junonia genoveva | reverse complement strand
AATCTGCTTATTTATTGCCATTAAGGCGAAACAAAGTTCGCGGGGTCAGCTAGTTTAATCTAAAAATGTTTAAAAACAACGTGCCACGTGCGTTGCAAAAAAATATTTTGTCTCATTCATTCAAAGGGTAATTTTCTCAAGTGACCATGAAATATTTACTTTGTTAGTTTGTCTGTTTCTTGTTAGTTACGTTTTCATGTCTAAATCGCAAGCATTGTCTACTGTTTGTGTGGAGTGTCCATTAATTACCTACTTCTCTAAAAATAGTTTATACAAAATAATTATTTTACGCAAATGTAATTGCAGGAATTTAACTTGGCTCTTATCTCGTGTAAATTATTTTTTTCTACGAGTAATTTATTTCAATATTTGTTAGGTACCTCATAACTTCGACGTAATAAGAGAGAGTTGGATATTACCGAGCCCCTAAGAACATGGACCTATAATTCAAATAGGGAGTGTTACACAGATTCAAATATACCTACTGTTAGGTGGTAGAGAATTTATCTAACTACACATACGGCAAAAAAATTAAAAATGGATTAAGTTTTAGTTATGGAGATATTTTCACAAAATGGGAAAACTCGGTATTATCAGTCACTCGGTAGGTACAATGTTGTGAATTTCTATAAGTTACCGTAGTACAAATAAAATTAAGTTACGAGTAATTATGTAGCTATACAAATCCAAACAAAGAGTATAAGCTACTGTAAAAATAAAAAGATAAATGTAAATAATGTTGACTTGAAATATCACAACCTGCATACTAAAATAATCACTAAAGAATTGATTCTTTTTGGCCCCCTAACTTCGGAATTCCATTCTTCAAGGAGAAAATACATAATTATCTATATTTAACTACTTGGCTAAAAGATAATGTATTATTTGGTATTTTCTTGTTATTATAGTCCAACAAACACTTCTGAGCGCGAAATTGTTGAACTCGTACAACATTTTTAAAACCTCCACGTAGTTGATTGAATTTCATCGTGTATTCATAATCCATTTTAACATTAATTTTACAATTCTTAAGCATTCGAAAATATAAGACAACAATTTGTTATTATACTTATTAAGTTTATACATGGTGCCCTATCTATCAAAAAAATATCTAAGGAAATCGAGTAAAACCTTTTTTTCGTTGCTGCGTCTAGCAAAGAGACGGAGCGCTCAGAGAGGTTTTGGCACCTAAGCCATTATTTATTAATTACTGGATAACACTGCGAGCGATTAGTTTTTGAGATACCTTAAAGCGCGGAATTATCAACAGCGCGGTAATATCCAACTCTCCCCTACATATAGGAATCGGTTTAAAAAAATCTTTTTTACCTAGTTTTTTTTTTTCTCTATCAAAATGAACCACAACATTCTAGTAAATTAAATGTAACATTAATATTTCGCGTATTACAGTTTGTTCATTTTTTTGGTAAAAAAGAATTATTTCCTTTCTCAACGCGACAGTTTTTCAAACAATCAATATTCCACGCTCACCGTCCGAATTTGAAAACTTTCCGGATTTCTGACTACACGAAAACAAATAATTCAAACAATTTTATTTCAACAAAATATCCAACGACTTAGCATTCGACCGCTTTTTACAAGACAGTGTGAAAAATTTAAACCAAAACGAAACGTGACTGACATCGCTAGTGACGTCCGCTTATCGAAATTTACCGATAAATATCCGATTCGAGCGAAACTGCATATTAAAGTTCACGAACGATTTAACTTCGCCGCTGACTTTCGAACGCACTATTTATGAATTCGAAATCCAAATTCTGAACGCGATGCGGCGGGAACTCGGCTTTATTCGTTTACAAACTTCTATTTTGACGTTTCGTGTTATCTGTGGACCGTATTACGTTGTGTTAGGGTCGAGAAAACAAAATTTCGTGTTTCGTCGTTTGAAATTCGACTTGTTAAGTTTTTACAATTCATTTGACGCGTTCGATAACTGTCAATGGTGTTCAAGAAATGAACATATTTATTCGTTAAAGGGATCGGTTTTATCGGAGTTTTTTCTGCGAACGAATGTTTAATTTTTTTCTTTATTGTTTTTTTTTCGTCGCGACTCGATTGACACGATGACATTACTTTACGATTCCGAGTAATTTGTCTCATTTCTTTATAGTTTCTGGAATCGGTGTTTGAACGATATTTATTTAACGACGCTTTGTATATTGTTATTTAAAGTGTTTTAATACGGATATTATGGGGATACGTGTTTTATTTTCCAAATACATGAATTTTCTTTATTTATTTTAGTCACATTATGAATATCTGAAAAACTCTTCTAAACTAATATTATAAAGACGAAAGATTTATTTTTTGTTTGTTTGAAATGAATGGGCTGCGAAACTACTTAACCGGTTTGAAAAGTTCTTTTACTGTTGGGAAGCTACGCTACACTCCGGTGAACATAGGCTTTATTAAATTTTCAAAAAGATAGGAATACTCCTGCTAATTCAGACCAGTCTGCTAGTTATATAGTAGAATATAGAAGACAATGAAATAAATTAATTATTTTATGCACTCGAGGATATTTTGCGCGTTGCAGGGAGCGAGGTGGATGAAGACGAGCTGATGAGCCCTTCCGAGGACAGCAACGACTCCTGGACCACCGTCGAGGAGTACAGCTCCGAGTTCATACTGCGATATGGTGTTAAGTGAGTATGGTTGTCATAGTTATAGTACTGGGTAAAATTCAGATGAGTTAGAAAAAAAACGTCATTTTTTTAGTGATCATCGAAAAGCAGCGAGATTTTATTGTAGAGGTGGTAATATTTATGATTATTATACATATTTTACCCAAATGCGGCAAAGTTGCGTTTGACCAGTATTGTTAGAGGCATTTGACAGGCTTAAACGTTTTTGTTAAATGAATTTATATCCATCGATATAGGCTGTAACCTAATAATTTTTATCGCGGTCTGGGTGCTTTTGTTTGTGGTGCGTTTCCAGAGTCCTGATACATGATTGTGTGATATTAATAGGCGGTTGTTAGGGGTGTAACCAGTGCCAGTGATAGTGAGTTTCTCGGCGAGAAACTTTTTTTTTTGCTCGCCTGTTCATTTTTTTATCAATGCTATGATTTATTCGTGTATTTTGCGCTCTTATAATGCCGGTGGAACCATCTGCAGCTGTGCCCCAAAAGCCAATTACTGCTATGAAATGGTATTGTAGCCATCATTTCGGCGCTCCTCCAGAACCTACGCCCTGTGTTTACACAGCGTACTATTGGTATAGCCCTATTTACGGCACTGGGTGTAACGTTTATTTTTACTTATTATTTATATAAATTGTTGTTTCTATTTCAGAGATGAACGCTAATGCGACATCAGGAGCACTCGGTCCCGCGGCGCAGGAGAAGCCGTTCGCTTGTCCAGTGCCAGGTTGTAAGAAGAGATACAAGAACGTTAACGGCATTAAGTATCACTCCAAAAATGGACACAAGAAAGACGGCAAGTAAGTACATATCTTTATTTATAAAATAATATTACAGTAGGGTTACAACAGTATTTTTTTATTTTTCTGTTTTTGGGCAAAATATTTTTCTTCTATAAAAGTGTAGGATAGTAGGAAATAAATATGAGGTGCATAGCTTTAACGAATTTTATGTAATTCCAGTAGTTAAGCGGAGTTTCTTAAAGTTAGGAATCTATCTCTTCTGATTAAAATCTATTTAAAGTTTATTTATTATACTATCAATAATTATTAAATCATACTATAAATTCTACATAGAAAGTATCCTGTTACGCCAACCCCAGCTCCTTATAGACAAAATGTAATTTCTGCACCTAAAAAGCGTCTCACTGCCCAAGAATATATCTGGAAGAAATGGGTATTTTTTCATGTCTCGTTTTGTGTAATATGTTGATAGATTGAATAATATGAAGTAGGTTTGATGTAGATTTGTGAAAAGAAGTATTTTTTTGTGTAGTATATGTAAAATTTACAGTAATCACTAGTGAATTTATAGATCGTAAATATTATATCATGTATACTTCTTTGATTTTTGTTGATTTCAGGGTAAAAAAGGCTTACAAGTGCCACTGCGGCAAAAGTTACAAAACAGCGCAAGGGCTTAAAAGCCACTCGATATCTCAGCACATAGTGTCCACTCCTAACGATGCTCGCGCCAATGCGCCTAAAATGCCCAATCTCGTAGTCACAGCCTCCCCTGCCTCTCGACCCCCTCCCACCCCCTCCCTAGACAATATCGACGCCACTAAACTAGTTCGTATCTATGACACCATTAAAACCAAAGATCTCCCTTCGTTCACTATTCCCAAACATAATCTAACCCATCTAAACATCATAGCTGCAAATCAATCCCAAGGTATACGACATTCTGTGCTGCTGACGCCGACTTCATCCCCAGTTACCAGTCTTGATAAAATCAAATATGACAGATCTCCAAAAGTAACTGTGACGCAGGAGGCCACGTATGAAGTGTCGAGTTTGTCTATGTCCAGCGATCGTAGAGGCTAATTCTTTTATGTATGTATACGTTAGAGTTAACGCAGTTCCTATTTGAAAAAATGAAAAAAAATATCATTTTTATTTAAATTCGTTTGTTGAAGGTGTTGATGTCAGTTGATTTTTTTTTATTTTACTTATCTTTTTTTTAAACGTGTCTAGCCAAATTACGTTTATTTGAATTGATATTTAATGATCTTTAATCGCTAACGCGATTAAAATTAAAAAGTAAAAAATAATTTAACAAATCATTAGCTATTAAGAATTAAAATTATTCATTGACCAATGTATCGAAACAAAAATATAGACATAGGTAGAGGTACCACTGCTGATAGTCACTGCATTAAAATTTTTGCTTCTGTTAAACTTAAAGTAATTTGACTAGACACTCATTCAGTTCTGCATGAATATTATTTTAATTTTAAAACACCTTCATCTTATTTCCTCATTTATTTTATATATTAAAGAGTTTATTGTCGTTGTTACGATTGTTTACTGATTAGTTTGCTGTGATTAGAAATTTTATGTAATTATTATTTTTTACCAAAGTGACTTAAATCGCTAGATTAGCGTAAATCCAAAAATCTATACAATATAGAATATAGTTGATGTTTCGTGCAATATACCCTTATTTGTTTTGCTTTTTTGACGCGTCAAAGGATTTTCATATCTATTACGACAGGGTAATATATATTTGAGTGGTAAAGTCCTTTGAGCTTATCCCTTAATTGAAAGTTGTTTTAATAATAACAATGAAAAATAAACATTTATCACAACTTTTCGTGCCATCTCATATTTTACGCTGTGTACTTAATGTGTATTTCACGCTTACGAAATTCGTGTTATACATTAGAATTTTGTAATTAAGTATATAAAAAAGAAAAAAAAAACAAAAAATAGCATTTGCTGTTAAGATATCCATCTAGGATAATAAATTATACTCGTAAATGTGATAATATTCTTTAGAAGAAAAAAACAAAAAAAAAATGCTTAAGCGTATACCATATTAATGGTGATAGCTATAAGGGCTGATATTATTTGTCCCGTCGCGGGACGTTCGATGCTTGTTTTTAATTTCCTCAGTAATATTAATATTTGTAAATACGAGTTACGAAGTTATCGTAAGTTTCATCTGAATATTTCGGATGTACTAGGATGTTTGACGAAACACGAATGGTTTTCCTTTATAAAAAAAAATCGATTTATTATTGTAATGTATGTATAACTGTGTGTTAAATGAAAAATGGTGGGAGCGTAATTTAAACTATTTATGTGTATATCTTTCTAAAGTTCGATAGACATATAAAAAGGTCTTTACTTATGCTTGCCAAACCGGATTTTGTGCAATTATAACTTCATGACCATTATCAAACGAACTAAAGGAGTCATGTATTTGATACTCATAAATATTAAAACGAATCTTTTTGTAATTAAGGTTTAATTTTGTATTTTTAATGGAAGAAGTTTGTTGGTTATTTTTTTATCGTTTGCATGTTACTTAGTATTCGAAGTATTGACGAAATTGATACTTCGTCTTAAAATGTGAAAAAGACATGATTGGTATAAAAAGATTTTCGTAATATGTGAAAATTGATATCTATAATCTTTTGTTGGAAGAAAATGTAGAGGTGCTATAAAACAAGGGAATTGGGGATCGAAACGATTGAGTAGGTCAAGTTCGTATTTAAAAAACGGTGCTTAACGGGTACAATGTGTGATATTTGGATTGAGGGAAGATTGGCAGAGCGCGTGGTCAAGAGAATTGATAGATATCTCATTTTAAATGTCTCAAATAAAGCGTATAAATTGAATTTTAAATAGGTTCTTTACAATGTACACTTTTATGGTATAGAGACCAAATACTCAAATATTTGTTTATTATTTTGTCTTGTGCCGTCACTTTGAAACAAATTTGAAGAACTTAATAACAACTTAAAATTAAATTGTGCTTGAGGATTTGGCTAATATGCGAGAAAATGTTATTTCGATGTTACTTCTAAACAATATGATAAACATATGATGATAAACTAAAAAAGCATCTTAATGAGAGTAATTATAAGCTACCACTTTGCATAGTGAGCCAAATTTTGGGTCCCATGTAATAGATCTTTAATTTCAAAAGTACCTAACTATATATTTATGTAAAGTTTGTGATGATTGAGTCGATGAGTTTAATTTTAGTAAAGTAATTGAATTCTTCACAAATGAATCATTGCATTCAAAATGCATCCCGAAGAAACTGAATAGAAGCTTTAAAAATATTGCATATTATATGTACTTTATGAAGAATGTGAAATTGAATCCTTTTTATTATCTTTTCTCTTTAACAAATATTTATAGCAATTTAATTGTGGAGTTCTCAAAACCTCATCGTAGTTCTTATTAAGGGTTTGTGATTTTAATACAATGTTTGACGTTTATTGTATGTTTGTCCGTCCTCGAAGTTAGAAATTTTATCCCGAGTAGCTTTTGTCCTTGAAAATATTAACCGCATGTCAAAATTAATGTTTTAAACATTGATGCGTTTTATTCATTTACGAAGTCACTTTTAGAAGTTATTAAATTTGAAAAATTTTAGGGTATTTGACTATGGTTCTTGGTTTTACCCTTTCATATTATTATTGTGTGTAAATAAAACCTTTACTGTAAAAAAAGAAATTCTTGAAGCTTAAATAAGTTTATTGCTACATACATCAAGAGAGTCAAATATCCTATACTTACTTCAAATTTATGTGTACATACACAGTATATTTTGTTCATTATAATTTATTTTATTCATTAATATATTATGTACATTATTTCATTAAGACTGATTGTTAAAAATATTTATTCACATAATCGTGTAATTTTAATATGATTTGGTATTAGGTTATTTTATAATGCATCAAAGCAAAGATACATTTTAGAAGAGGAATGTGCAAAATACAAAAGTCCATTTCCTGTTAATATTACATGATTATTTTTCTTTCTTGTTATTATTTATTTATTCGTTAACCCTAGAAAGACACGTGTGCTCATTATTTTCATTTTGTTAAATGTGACTGAATATTGTGTGGTGTTTGGAAACTATTAGTTCTATGCGGTGACTTAGGTGTGTAAATAAGAAATAGCAAATGGCGGAAAGTTTTATATAAAGTTGTAAAGATTTATCAACTTCTGAAAAATGCGTACGAGCAAATTGAAAAATAAACGCAACTTTAATACGTATTAAAAGTGACAATTTTTAACAAAATTAGTCACAATTCTTCATTTGTACCCAGTGATGCCATGCTTGTAGCTTTAATAATTGCTAGTCGTGAGTAAATTAAAATGGCAACTTTTGAATATTGACAAGACGAGTGTTGTCAATTAAAATAAAAAATGACCAATTTTTGAGTGTAATGTTGTAGGAAGGTTTTTGTAAAGAAGAAAAAAATGATGTTCGACGTTTGATTAGTCTTCGAATGTATGGTTCCAATATTTTATCCTTGTGTATTGTACTGAAAAATATGATATTCTTCCACGCTAAATGTTCTTCTTATACATTAATCCATAAATGGTTGTGAATATTATATCTACGATGTTCTGATTATATTGTATTTCAAAGTCTTATCTATAATATTTGTCATCTCTGTATGTACTATAAAAATGTTATTCAGTCCTATTTTAAAAATTTTAAATGTCACCTTCAAACAAGGAAAAGGAATTTTTATTGGAAATAGATGCATATATATCAAAGTAGCAATGGAAAATTTTTATTTGCTGTTTTGTTCAGTTTTAAAAAATAAATATTGTACTCAATAAATGTAATGCTGTAAGTAATTTGATGTTTGTAAAAAAAAACCGTTTTCAATGTTATCAAATGGATGGTTATAATTTTTGTACCAATTTTATATCGTATAGTATAGGATTCAACTCATTGTCGATGTTTTAACTGTATGCGAATGTTCGAGAATAATACAACTAATTTCGTTAATATCGAAGTCATGATTGTAAGACTAATTCAATAAAGCCAAACTGCAATCACGCCATATATGAGTTTTATTTTTTAATACATCTATATATGTTTACAAACTTATAACTTATGGTAGATTCATCAATATACAATATATTATTATACTCTAAATACAAATAGGTTTTTATTACGTTTTTTGAAAGCTATTTTTTTTATTTAAATAAATCAAGCAATAATAATAATTTTTACTAAATTTTATGGAATAGATTTGTCTTAACATTTAACTAAATAGTGATTATTTCGAACAGGAAGAGGATATTTAATACTTGAGATAATTTCTGAAAAAAAAAGGCGAAGGTTTATAGTGACTTAAAAAGTTGATAACTTGTTGTTTTTTTATCCTCAAAACAATGGTGCATAAATAGTACTCACTACAGTTCTTCATATATTATAATCCATTAAATATAAACGCCGTATTTATAAACTATTTTTTCGTTGACAACTGTTCCAGAAGTGCGTTAATTTTTGCGTGTTTGGTGGCCTCTCTCAGTGGACACTTGTTTTGAACGAAAATTAACGCGCTCTTATCTTTTTGCTCGAAAGCCACTTGTGCTGCCTCTTCGTAAAACCTGAAATAATTACAAATGTGTTATGGTTTTAGTATGTTTACGTATGTAATTTTTTTATACTAATAATGTAAATAGATGAATGAATGGCTATTCTTTGATAAAAAAATCTACATAAACTCGACTAAAAGGTAATAAAAAAAGTTAATTGTCATCAAAAGATCAGTTGTCCTTACTGTTTTAAATACTCAATGATTGCAACAGATTGGAATTTAAAATTTAAATAGTCTATGAAATAAAAATTGAATTAAAAAATGGATCATCATTGAGTACTTCTCCTTTGTCCTATTTCCTTTGTATAATAAAACAATACTTACTCAGCTTTAACATAGTATTTGACTTTGATATCGTCCCTGCACCTCGGTAGGTATTTGAGAGCCTCGTCGTTCTTGCCGTACTTGAGGCAAGCGTCGACAAATGGCTCGTAACCAACGGGCGATTTCTTAGAGTTGGAGAAACTTTCCAATTGACCCCATTCTTTCTTTTCCGCTAAATCGAGGATTCGAAGCCACCAGTACCTGCAAAATGTTAATGTTATTGAGATATGAGAATTATTTTTGTATCAATCGAGAAAAACTGAAATTTTATAATTTTTTGTTCCCATTCCATCTAAGCAAAATTTAGTAATAAAAACCTAGAAATTGTCAACGAATCACATCTACTTATATCTTGTGTGTAGGTATTAACAAACAATTAGGTAACATAATTTTGTTGAGTACACCTTATATATTAATGTTACACTTTGTAAAATAATTTTATCCATAATCACTTTTTATAGAACTCATTCATATCACGTGTGTGATATGAAACCAGACTAAAACACTAATTATTTTTATGCAACTACAAGAATAATACCATTGGGTAACCGATAGTTAATAGTAAAGAAATACTTTACAAATCTCTTATAACTTTATAATTACCGTCTATCAGGCATCTTGTACTCGGAGCGCAGTTTGTCAGCGAGCTTCACTTCTCCTTGCTTGAGCAGTTTCTTCACAGTGTCGTGTAAAGAGAGGCCTACGAAGCTCTCCCCGTACGTTTCTTGGAGACTCGACTGTTGTTTGCATAACTTTCTTGCTTCTTCGCATATTGCTGCTCCTATAAATTGAGGAATAATTTAAGTTAATAGGATAGAAAGAAAAGTGTGTGTCTTTGTTTTTAAATTGGTTCTGTTGAATAATTTAGTCAAAAACAAATTAATACGACAAATATCATCTATCTTAGTTCTGACCGCGTCTGATAAAGTTTTTCAACGTTCTATACGTTGAAAGTAGTGGATAGAAAGTACTTTTATTTTTATTCTTATTTGAATTACGCCATTTATTGTTATTCTTATTTGAACACACACCCAGTGTTGACTATCCACAGTACAGCCTCTGTATAAAACGTTCACTAACGAGGGATCACTCTTCAATAACACTCACTGTTAGTTTGTAACACTCTTTATTGGTTTCTTCGTATTAAACTCTGTATTAAAACTCAAAAAAACATTGTTGTATGAAGCTTACTTATACCTTTTGATAAATGTAAACGATAGCGTGATTTAATAT
>DVRM01000355.1:0-10597 GCA_018232405.1 Junonia genoveva | reverse complement strand
AATCCTAGGTAAAAATATTAATTTTCCTTGGAATAATATAATCTAATATATATGTTAATTATGTGAATAAGAATAAATGGCATAGGGATATAGACTGATTTTAAATGGTAAAAGCAATAATTATGATATCTATTGACATAATTAATTTTCTTACAATTATTATATGACGATTCAAGCTAAGAGCTATTGACGATTATGTTTGTCAGTCTTACTAATCGACAAAAATAGCTAACTGCTAAATTACCGGACCTAGAACTTTATAATATTTAAGTCGGTTGTACATTTCATTCTAATATATTTATGAATGCACCAATAGTCATTTTCTTAATAATGCCATTAATTCCCTTCCTCATCATTTAATTCTTAACTTCATACTAAACTATAAAAAACTCAATTGTTTGAAAAGATTTATGAGAATATAAATTGTTTCGTTCTTCATTACGCCGAGGAAACCAATTACAGTGTGTGTGACGCAGTGGCAATATCGAACAACCATTTGTCAAAGACGTAAACCCACGTTAATGAACGCCACACATTGTTGTTCGGTTAAACATAAATAAAACACGAACCGTAAAACTATTCCAACGTAATCGCACTAGTGAAACTAATTTGGGAAATTCGTGATTCAATTATAATGTAGTTATAGTCCAATAGAGGAGGGAGACTTGTCTACAATGTCGTGAATTAGGCGCATTAGGCGACTGGCCCCGTAATACACTGTGACAATGCGTTTATCTGTGATTATGCCCTAGACTCGACACGCTTTCGAGTAATCTTAAACCTTATTACGATGGATTAAAGAATAAAATCGTATGTAAATAAATGGTGCTTTAAGGCAATTCAAGAGTGAGGGAACCCTTAGTATTTGTAGCGAGAGATAACAGCATACGAGCCGGTAGCGAACCTGTTGATGATAAGCGCCGTCGTCGATAAGGCTTCTGCTGATGGACTGGCCGAGACAGAATTTCGGCGAATGCATATTTCATGAGTTGATTAAATAGTTCACGCTTTGAATTTAGCCGTACCACGGTATGTATGGCCGCCTGCCGTGCGATAACCTCTCCGGTCCGTAATAATTTTAGGAAGGTTTCGTGTTTCTAGCTATTTCTGCTTCTGGAATATCTAGAAACCCCGGTATATTTAATTTAAATGGTTTTTATTAAGAACCACTTTAAATTACGTTTTTATTTCACTTACCTTTTCTACGATATGTTTTCTTGTTTTTGTATTTTATGTTTAATAGGAATACTAACTTGATATTTTTATATAATTATAAATAATAAAAGATCTGAAAAATAATTTCTAATTACCTATAATAAACTGGCAATTGCATTTTATTACTAAGAAATGAACATAATCATACCTTAGCGACTCCAACGTACGTACGTGTTTTTAATAGTCAAAAGAATTGAAGTCCGTATCATAAATATAATTACTAGAGGAGTAAAAAATATGTAGCGATATTTAGTCACAAATTACGTGAACACTAAAAGTTCTAAAAAAGAAATATAGTCTCAGTCAAACGGGCGATTGTTACGAGGCTTACTATGGGTTCCGGGATTTAATAAATCTCGACAAAAAATTGTGGCACTGAACTGCGGGTGATAGAGAATTTCCAAGTCGCATAAAATCACTTCCTTTTCACTTATTACACTTTTTAGTTCTATTATTCATAGACAAACCGTTTTTATCTTAAAGGATTATGGAAATTACTTCTTACTATATTATAGCGCGAAAATAACTGTATGTAATTATAATATCTTTTGTAAATTTATTTGTAATCGACGTATAATTTAAATTAATAAGAAACAACATAATTAGAAGAGGAAATTATTGTTTATAAATATATGCTATTGTTTTATAAGTATATGACTCATGATAAGGTAAGTCACTGTAACGTAAAAATAAATTCTTTACGTCATTTACGAAACTAAAGCTTACCTCTTTTAAACGATGATATCACAGTACTTTTTTCGGTAAAATTTATAAGGTGTACATAAAAAAAAATAAATAAATACATTTTAATAAACTGGTGCGAACATTGCTGCAAGCAATATTCAATGTTTTACAAAAAGTGACTTCTAAAAGTTCGCTTTTACAAGTTGAGTTACGCCCGGGGCACTCACGCGTGTCGCGTATCTTATTATCGGAAATCCGGATAGAGTTCGCATTTTGATATAAAACTTATCCTCTTGGAAAACATGTATTAAATCCGTAACATTACTTTGATTTTGTTTACAAACGACACGGCTACGGTGAATTTACATTTTATACCTACGATATTATTATTTCGTAAGTAATTAACAAATTATCGTAAAGCTTTTTTAATAAATTTTATTTTTTTGTATATTTAGCTTTTTATTTATTATTTATGCTACACGATTATAGTAATTTCATGAAAATCGTTTTCATAGTAAACCATGACAAAATCAACAATATAAAGAGTACAAACAAATGTATCACTACCTACATAAAATGTGACATTTCAACCGACAAAAAAAAATAAATAATATATAATTTGTAAAACATTGAAACCAGTGGTAACAGCCCAGTCATCATAGGAGCGTGTGTGCAATAGGTAAGCAATGAATAAACGGGCGGGAGAGTGCGAGCGATAAAAATGATATATGCGCCCCGACGTGGACATAGTACTACAACTTTATTTGTACCAATACGCCGCGTACCGTGGGCTTTTTATATTGGCGTTTATTGCCGACTAAATTGGCTCTCGGTCTCTATTCTGTTTCTTATCACGGCGAGTTATTGTTCAATGTCATCTCGGCTTTGACTTATTTTTAAAGTTTATTATTTGGACATTTGTATTTTATTGCGTTCTCGCTAAGATTGCACGTGAATACACGTGTAACCGTCGATATCATATAACGCTACTGTATGCTTTCTAGTCTTGATACAATAACCTATCATTAAGTACCGAACTAAAAGTTATAAAACAGAAATCCTAAACTTGCAATCTAAATACATAACACTTCTATAATGATAATATAAGTGAATATTTTTTTACTTTATTTCAAAGCGACGTGAAAAAAAAACATACCGAAAAATTTTAGCTTTTCACCCACTCTTTGTACGATCAGCGTGACGTGAGCACAGCATTTTTTCCGTTTCTCGAGAGTAATCGTTCATTTTTTGCCTAATGACTCTCTCGTCGGAAAGGACTCCGCAAAAGTACCCCGCGGGTAGCTCGAATGGGTCAGGTTTTTCAGAACTCGCATTACGCAGGATAGTCGAAAAGTTAAGAGAACCGCATAACGATCGTCTATTTGTAAAAAGATGAAAACGTATTTACTAGAGGTGACCGCTGCGAGTAGTGCCTTCATTTCTTATTTATGAAATGCTTAATAAATAAGCTAGTCTCTCGGTTTTATCTAACGACAACTTTCTTTTAATAATGGTTACAGAATATCATTCTTTATTTTTAGCAATACGCTATATATTTACCTATTTAAAATTACGATAAAATTTGACGAGAAAAAAACGTGAATTTAAAAAAAAGTTTATGTAAAATTAAAAAATCTCTTAATCGTTTGTGTTCTTTTTTTTATTTTATAACGTAAAGCGTTTTCTTTCTAACACTCACTTTACATTTACCCTACTTCCAAAACATACCTATTTTATTTATTACACAAACCTTTTCAATCCTTTTTACTGAATAAACCGACAATTAAAAGGGAACTATAAATACAGCGCGACCTACAAGCCGCGAAAGTAAAATTCAAACTTAGTATGCAGTAAAATTCTTTACAAATATGTGCATATATTTTATTTTAAGCGGAATACCGGCCATAAGTTTCGCTTATCGCCTCTCCTGGCCCGTTAACCACGTGCGAACAATTGATTCTAGCGCTTCTGCCCAAGATTCCGAGATATAAACAGCCATTCCGAATATTACCATTCTTTATCGTGTCAATTACAAAACGTAAATAGTTTCGCCCGACGTAACTTTGTCCCGAAACCGCGGTGTCCATATTTCTGGTGCACATGCTGTAGTGAAAAATTAAATGAAATAAAATTAAATATTAGCGGTCGCTTATTACTTTGGCGGTGTGGTCACATCGTATTTTTCGATTTGATCGTGTATTAACAATATTCCCAAAAATGCTAAAAGTTATTATTATATTCACGTACTTTATTATTTCAATGAATTATTTACAAAATTTAAGTATTTCTAACTTTATTCTAACCAAGACCAATTCTAAAAGAAGTTCTAGAAATTCTTGGAAACTACATAAACAGCTGTTTTCCGTAAGCCTAACCGATAATTTAAATTGAACTGTCAAAGATGATCGCGATAAGATTGAAGAAAATAAATTATTTCTACAAGCTCTAATCAAACTATATTTATAGATGCTTACAGAATTTAAAACAATTCTATTCTTAGCTTAATGGATTTTCAAATGAAAAATATAATTAATTATTATAATCTTACTCGTTATGTCTTAACGGAATATTTTTTATTTATTGCCTGTAAAAATCAGAAACACACATCTTAAATCGAAATTTTAAACAAAAAAGATATTAAGTCTAGTTTCCAAGTGAATAAGGGGAAAAGAAAGATTACTTCAAACGTAACAGCCTAAAAATCATAACACAAGCTTGTATTAAGTTACTTTAACCTTTCAATAACAAAGGGACCATTCTCGGAGGCATAAAATTTTGCAAATAACGGTTTACACGTGTAAAAACACTCGAATGACGACATAAAAACTTGTTGCAGATTATCCGTTTCACCTATATTCTGAAGGAGTTTCGGAAATGGGTGAGCCCATGAAAAATATGTTAGCGGGAAAAGGAAACGTGGGCTATAAGCCTTTTATGAAAACGTTAATGACCCTGTAGATGTTAGGGGTTTTTAAGTGTTTCGCATTCTCTTATGAGCCGGGTTCAAATGTATCGATTCGAAGATTAAGCCATTATACGCTCGTCACGGATGGATGGATGAAATCATTCTGTGGAATTGGCCATTACTGGATTTAGGTCTGTGTCCGGATGTTGATCGGATATTTGCGGGCATGGAATTAAAATTATTGCAATAATGAAACACAAAGCATTAAATATACCCGTTAATACATTATCCGCACGGAAATTTATCTTTGCTTTTTGTAATAAAATAAATAACAGAGTGTTGTTTGTAAAATTATTATACATTTAGGATTTTAAAAAACTGTAAAAATACTCAACATTTTCCACTACTTTCCTTATGCTTTGTAACTGACATTTTAACACGTTTAAACAGTAAATAACAGTAACCCTTAACAATCCACGGAAATTATCCAAAAACGTTTCGTTCCTATTGTAGGTTTAATTGGCTCAAATTTCGGCAGTGTTCGACTTGTCGAAGTGAACAACTGACAGCTTGAGTTGGTAAACAAGGTTTTAAAAGTACTATAGTTTCGAGCGTAATTTAGCTGCATTTCAAAAATGTTAAAGTGTTGGCTCAAATTATTTCGCATTGTTACGTAACACGGTTGACCCAGAAAACATATTTGAAGCACTGGAATAAGATTAATTTTTATCGCGACGTGTCGGACGCGACATCACCAATCCCATTACGACCCTAAATAAAATAACGTACTGCGAAATAAAACTAACTACATTTTTAATTTTATATAAAATGAGCGCGCTGCTGGTGCGTTTAAAACTGCATGTTTATAGAAACATGTTTGTAATTAGGAGCATACGCATACTTGTGAGACTGGAACACTAATAATTACTGACAAACATATCTAAGCGGTGTCGCTTATTTGTTCGCTTAAAATGAAAAATAATAATAACGCTCGGTCTCGTCAGGTCCGTACTTGACATTCGCAAGTTTTAATTGCCACTCCTGCGGTCGGAGTGGGCAACCGTCACCGCGACAACTAAGGACGGGCGCACACACTAGTCAAGACTGCCTGCCGCTTAGACAACATATGACATCTTAATAAACCCTTACATCATTACACTGTATTACAGAACATATACACAAATATACTAGTATAATTATACTATTACACCTACAACAAAATTAGTTAACGATATTCTAATGTCTTTTCGTGTAAACCTAGACTAAAGACCATTTTGACTAACATCAGCAGTTGTGCTCTCATAAAAACTATCTAGAGAGCACATTTTAGAGCTTGTAAACACGCTATTCATAGCTATGTACCTCGTCTAGTTACCCTAATGAAGGTCTCGTGGAACGCAAAACTCTTTGTGTTCCCCGCGTGACTGTCATCGAATTGTCGGAAAATAGTTGCACGATGAAATCTTTTAATGATGCTAGAAAAAAAAGCTATGATTTCTGAGGTCTAATTTGCATTACGGATTTTTTACTGTTCCAGCTAATCTACAATTTCAAAATATTGTTTATAGTCCTAATTAACCAATACCACAACCAATAGATTGGATTACTATTATGTTGTTGTGTAATATTATACTTTTAATATTGTTAGTGTTACCTATACATTAAACCATCATTAAACATATAAAATTTATAGTCTATCTACTATAAATGGTAGGTACTTGCCATAAACAAATGGTATGCTGTTTTTGTAAGTTTATTTTTTTAAAAAGAGACACAAAACCAAGGTCGAATTTGTATTCGTTAATTGTTCAGTTTTGAAATGACAACTTGGTAGATATAGGACACAAGTGAAACGCTCTGTAGCTCATTACGCACTGTCTTTATTGGCGCTCATCTGTGGTGACGCAGCACGTACATATATATAGTTATATATATACTACAACTCAAAAAAAAATATACCGTATTTAAAATAATATCAATTGCTTACTGCTTCACCCACATACATTTTGCATCTAAAAGTTTTTAAGGGTATTTTTTTTAATCCAGCATCAGTGCATTTTCATACTGTGTAAAGAATATGGCTGCTCAGTTTCAAATCTTTAGGTGCATTCCAGAGATACCGTGATACGCATGGGAGGGGCAGCGGATGCGCATGCAAAACCGATCCCGCAGTCTCTGCGTTTCTGTGATGGACGACATGTCCATGGCAGGGGTTTTAAATCAATACATTCTTACATAACCAAATCTCGCCAACTCCCGGAGTCAGGAACCTATAAAAATTTAGTTTGCCCACAAAAAAATATAGGTAAAAGATTGATAGATTTAACATTATCCAATATCTCTGATATTACGCGATACGCGAACAGTGTAAACGTCACATGTATTGTCGATATCGCGGGCACGCTTCACTTCACCAGAGCTCATCATCTATTTAGTCTAATGAAGGCGCCGCGCTCACAATGCGTTATGTTTGCTTTGATTATGACATTGTCGGCATTATACCGTGATATTAGCAAATTAAACACTACTAGAACGTAGGAAAATACTGATTACGATTTCTCATTAGCCATTGACTAGCCAAGGAATAAACTTCGATCAATGAAAATATAGTCATAAAAAATTGTAATAACTGACTATGTTAAGGAGCTTTAATAAAACCAAAGAACACATTGGAAAATCTCTTGGTGAAGCGAAAACTTCATACGAACTTACGAAAATTCGGAAAACGGAGGAATATAAAATTCGGCACAGTTAAACTTTACATCGTGAAGGATTTACAAAGCTAATATTTTTATATCATTTGTATTAAGTAAGTTAAATGATTTAAAATTACGCACGTACCGACACTTTTAGTTACATATCATATATGTATAATGACTAAAAAAACTTTTATAGCCGATTATATCGACCACACGGTGACTGCTAGTAATAATAAATATTATTCATATATATCGAATCAGGGCAGAGTACATAATAAATATAGAGATAATAATATTCGATAATGACTCAAATGTAAACTACAAAGTGATCAATTTGTAATTTTAAAGAACTAATGATTAAGTCTGCATTGTTGACAGATATACTTATATCAGTTTTTTTGAAACCTTAACTAACTATATTCATTGTAACGATGTACTCGTAGAGAATAATCAATACGCAACAAAAACCCACAGATTCTTTTAAGCGTAGTCAAAAGACAAATGGTTCAAGATTTTTGTTCCCAAACCGTATATTTAAATATAGGCCAGTAAATATGTCTTTCTAAAACACATAGCTGGCGCGGCGCACTATATCAACTTTAATTGACCAATCCGTTGACCGTACCTCCTGTTCTTGCGCAAGTACTTAATTGAACACAGCACCGAAACGACGCAATAAAACTAGCATACAATTCGTTATCACTGTCACTTGGAGCAAAATAAACTATGCCGAAGAAAATAAAAGTTACTTCAAACCGTCGATGTAGCGTGCTCGTGGGTCCGGGGCAGGCGAGGCACGCATTTAAAAAAATGGCTGAGCTTATGGGCCCCGGCGAGGGGGCGGCGCGGGGCGAGGGGCGGGCCCGTAGTTTATGGACCGAACTGATACCGGGACCCAGGAAAGTGTTCCCAGCTTACGTTCAGGATTTGTATTTGCAAGGTATTTACATGGTATCCCCTCTTGATATTATATATTGCGTAAGGAATTTATTTCGTGCGAATTACGAGATACGGTAATGCTTTTATTTATATTTGTTTACTTTTTCTTATGAAAAAATAATAAATTAAGTATAACAGGCATACATAACATTCAATTACATGGTACTGAGTAAAAAATATTAAAATGTAATTTCAGTTAATACATGACGTATTATTATAATCTCTGTTATCATAACACCTATTTCTTTCCTAATATAATATGACTCCTAAAGCAATCATTTACCTATATATATTCAGAAACGGCTAATTAAAACACCCAATGTAATAGAAACCATACATTACTTTCTAAGGCTAGAAAGTACATCATTAGGAAATAAAACTTTCTCAACATGCTCACTAACGATTACACATTACATGTATTTTCTCAATCATTCGCAATGACAACTGCGGCTTTAAACTGGTCGTTGATCATACTTAGAGATCTCTAGTAGGTCGGGTAATGGCCCGCCATCGCCTGCCCCTGCCGCCTCCGCCGGGCGGGGTGGTCTGCGGCAGACATGACTTATTACTGCCAGGATACAACCCTATTTCGTCCCTAATGACGATGCTCGTATAGAGCCCTTAATTTCGACGCTCCACCATTTTTATTAACGCCGAAGTAACCGATTTCGGGTTAACAATTTGCGATGGATACTTTTCCCGTACACTCAATTAACGCCGCAAATATGGTTAGCTGGTTACGCTGACATTTCCGTCGTAACCTTTGTTCTTCTATTCATAAGTGGATGGAATCTGTTCGATGAATACGAGCAGTAAAGGTCAAAGAAATGTTATTCGAATTATGACCCATTTCGAAATATTACTTTATATTGAAACCCTTCATAAAGGGCAAAGGGAGGGCGGCGTTATTCCCTTTCTTTGTAATTTGAGCTCCGTTACGGCACTAAACCGTTTATGATGCGGCTCTTAGAAAAGTTAAAGTGGCCAGAACGGGCTATACGAAAAATTATAATAAGGGCAGTAAAACGATGACGCATAAAAGAATTTTATACATCCAACTACAAAATGAGTTATCACGGGCGTGTAAAGGTTCCTGGAGATTTAAAAAGGAAGTCGAAAAGATAAGAGAATCGAAAAGTATGAAACGTGAATTTTATTTGTGAAATTCGTTTAAAATGTTTGTTGTACACATTTTATTTTGCTATCTGGACATATTGACGGTAATCGCAGCCGGATAACAGACGTTCAACCTTTAACCTGGACTTAAGTGTTGCATGATTTGTATAGATAAATAAACAGACGTTCATTTCGGTCCCGCAGTTGTGAAGCATATATTTTATCTGAGATTTTTAAAATGGTTCGCTTTATATTATATTAAAGCGTACCATTTAATTATATTATTATTAAAAAAATGTCTATTTCTGTCTCTTATAACTAGTTAAAAATTAAGATATTTTTACTGAGATTAAATTTTAGAGCTGAAATATCCAAGTGGCGAACACGATTTTCGATGTAAACCGATGATCGCGAGTTCAAACTCTAGCTAGCATCGCTGAGTTTCAAGTGCTGTATTGGTGTTTAAATTCATCTTGTGCTCGACGATGAAGGAGAACATCGTAAGGAAACCCGCATGAGCCGGGAGAATATCTGACATACGTGTGTATTTATTTATATAACTTACAACTTTAATTCACGTGTTATTACTACAAAATACATATAACGCGAAAGTTCGTAAATGGATAAATATAAGTTTGTTACACTTTCGTGAAAAAACTACTGAACAGATTTGCATTTACAGCAAAAGAGTCATTTTCACAGATGTCATATTAAATTACATATAATAAATTTCCTATATATTAGGGTTCGTTCAAGTATTACGTAACGCAGTTTGGGGGAGGAGAGGGTCTTGTAAATGTTATGCGGCCGGGAGGGGGTATAACAACATCGCGTTACGTTACGACATAACAGTGATTTTTAGATGAAAATGGTCTCGAAAATTATTTTATTGACCATTTTAACCTAAAAAATTTTGGTAAAATGTTACGTAACATCTAGGGGGGAGGGGTACAGAACAACGTTACGGTGTGTTATATGTGGGGGAGGGGGGGTCTAAAATATTCGAAAATTGCGTTACGTAATACTTGAACGACCCATT
>DVRM01000354.1:0-10605 GCA_018232405.1 Junonia genoveva | reverse complement strand
CATATGCTAACGTTCACATACTAGGTAAAAAGCTCTACCTATCTCACATGGGAGTACATAAAAATTTCCATAAATCGACTCCGACACAAACAATTTACGAGTACCTAATTTCTTAATGTCCTAAATAAATACATTTACTCGTATGTGAATTTTAACCTATTTATGTAATATTCTTATATATATATTTATAATTACCGATGATAACAATATCTTCTATCAATGTGGTAATGTTACGACATACCAAAACAGTAAGAGTTATTAGATATGTTACCCCAAATCAATCAATGTATTTATTCCGCAGCAACCAAACTTATTCAATCAATTTTATCAGAATGTTTGCGAAGAGTAATTGAAATTTACCCAGAAATCACGGAAAAGGGATTTCTCATCCTTTGGTGACGATGTCTGTTATTTACCAAGCAAAGCATAGCGTTATATAAAAATAGAAATGCTTGGCGATTTTACCCGCATTCGATCGTGCCAGATTGTAGACGATTGTGTTTACTTTTATTGCCCCTATGAGTAATGCTTTAAGTCTACAACTACAAACTACAGCAAACGTGCTTTCTAATGGAAATAAAGTTTTTAATCCGAAAGGTAACTAAGTATTCTCAAAGAGATCAGGTTAGTGCGTAAAATAATACAGAGAGAGTAGAGATAGCACAACAGTTGTACCCGTGTGTATATTGTTTAATCGCGGTGGACATTCATATTAATGCGTCAGCCTGAGGTATAATTTATGAGTTCACCATTGGGCGATAATAGGATTTAAATAATACTAGCGGTAGTTTAAGTTTTGGAATCTAACTTTGACCTCTTTATCTAAATTATTGGTACATTGTGTCATAACTAACGAATCTATGCATTATACGTGTTATGCTTACAATAAACTGAACCAACTTTTAATAGATTTTGTATTTTATCGCTGAAAATATAATTAATGTATTAGGTTAGCGGCACTTATTTGGGAATCTAGAAACCATTGTGTTTGGACCTTATTACTATAACAACGTTATTAGTTGTGATTTGTTGTGATAGGTACCTATATATACTTTTCGTATAAATTAATATTATCTCTATTATGTCATCATACACGCTACATATTTTCTCATGTCCGTGCGGTACAGTTTTGACGTGAGTTACTACAGAGTTCGTAACTAACAATTTTATTATTTTTTGCCTTTTTTCTCTATATATTTTACTAGCCTTAAATAACACATATAAAAACATAACACGATATTTTTAATCGAACGTCCTAAAACTTAGTCGAGTACTAAAATTTCGTCATTAAACAGTGATAAAAAAGAAAACTATGTCAGTCTATCAATTTTCCTCTTTTACAATTTAAATTTGAAGGACTAAGTCTTGATGTCGTTTTCCAATAATCGAAGAGGTCGATAAGAGTAAAGTAATAGATAGTGTAGCAGTATGACTACGGCATTGACATAGTTGCCGGCGGACTACGTCAACGATCGCACGGAAAGCGCCGCGTGCTAGGAAAACAAGCTGTTTTGTTGTGAGGATTATTTGTTTATTATAAAACTATGTTATTCATGTTTACTATTTCTATAAAAAGCGCCAGAAGAGACCTTTTATAGTAATGCCTTGTGCTATATCCTCGTTGTAGGAGACATTTATGATTCGTTTATTATGCCTAGATGTACACTATTCTCTCATGTTTTCGTTAAGTCTGTGTTATGATTTAAATAAGATCGTCCTTATTATATCAAAACAAACTGTATGAAAATAAAAATAAAGTAAACACTACTCCGTAAATATTAGACTAATTCAAAATATATTATTTTACCTTATCCTTATTTTTATATTGAATACTTAGCCAATTTTTACCCAACAAACTATCTAAGAAAGAAGAAGTAAGTAGGTAATTGAACTCTACCATCTGCGACGCGAACTTATCTTTGAAGTTTGCTTTCACAAAATGTATAAGTTCCCATTGAGAAGTATCAATATAGTAGAGTAGAAGTATCATCAACGTATTATTTAAGGATATTATCAGATCATATCAAAATGTAAACGGCGAGAACATTTTTAAACACACTTAGGTAGTTGGTAAGTCTGTCTGCAGTTTTAAAAAGTCAATTTAAATATCTACTCACTAACATACAAATGTCATGTGCGAAATCATTTCACTTAAGAACATTTGTATTCACGTTGGGTGTGCCCGCACGGTGTGGAAGGTTTGCACCCGCATCTATAAAACAGTGTTGATCCAGGCGCCCGCGCAACCTTTACGCCATGCAGTCGCACCCGATACATATTAATGTCATTTAAGTTCCGATATCACTGTGATACGCCTAGTTATTTGTCGGTTTCGATAAAGCAGATATCAATTGTGTTTAGGACACACTTTAAGGATGTAAAGTATTGTAACTTATTTAAATTAGGCAATGTAGCTTCGAAAATAATTTTTGTATGGCCCTAAAGTTTAGTAAGGAGATTAGGACTATGATTTTCTTCTGAAATATTTCAAATTATGGTTTATTAGACTACCAGTACCAGCTTACACGCATCCTCTTTTCTTCCCTTCCTTCCCCCAATGAACGAGAAGCCTTCACATCTTTGTCTGTTTACAGATGCAATCGTAAAAATAGGCGCCGAGATTATAATTACAAAGATGAACAGAAGCACGAACATTGAAATCTTATCGTCTTGTTTCAATGGTTTAATAAAATTCGTCAATTTCAATAAGGAACTATGTAATACCTATAGCTACCGTTAAAGGTACATAGTACATATTCCTGTCTGAGTTTTAGGCATATTTTTAACCGTAAATAAAAAAAAAGCTGTTTACGATAGGGTGTATCTTAGGAAAAACGGTTGTACAGCGAGTTTAAATATTTTGTTGCTCCTAAGAGTCTGTTTTTTAGAAGAAAACTACGAACATGAAATACGAACGAAAAACGAATATGAAATGCCTTGTTACTTTTTGATAAATGTCCCTAAATTTATAGTGTGATACCTAAATAAAATTAGTCGATAAGAAATCAACTGTAAATGGTGAAAAGATTTTCTTCAATCGAAGGATATATCAGTTATAAAAAAACGTTGAAAGAAATAAGATCTAATAGATATATATTAGATTTTATTTTTCATAGCTTTCTTCTCAGCCTATTTATATAAATATATAGTTTTACAAAGGATGGCCAAAATTTGAAAAAAAAATCTTTCGCGTTTCTTGTGACCAAACGTATTAAAAAAAGTCAGGAATGTCTCAAAAGTAGAGTCTTAGAGCTTCAAAATTATTATTTTTCTGTACGACTTACTATGTTCAATAATAATAGTTATTGTAAGTTTTTGGTTCTTACCTTAATTATTTCCAGTAATGAATAATACGAAATAAAGGTAAAAATACTCGATTTTGTAATATCGAAATAATTATGCAAATTGTAAGGTAATGATGACCTTAACATATAAATATTCAGAATTTATTATGTAGATGACAAAATTAGCTCTATAAATATGAAATAAATATTGTACTGTAGCATAATTATTTTGCTATTGGTAATATTAATAGTAGTTTTGTTGACTCTATTACAAGAAAGTTACTGTTAGCTTTGTAGAGTATGTAAAGGTAAAAGGTAAAATACATTAATATTAAGGATACTAAATTAAACTTTATCTCATATAAAATTAATTTAATGTTTCTGAGAACTTTCAAGATCTTTGCTTAAAATCTCTCGTTATATATGTTGCAATAAATGACTTTGGAGTTTGGAGGTAAAGTTTTGCTCTCGCAACAATTTATCATATTTTTGTTAGGAATTGCAATTAGGTATGGATAAATACGAAATAGTTAGATGTTAAAAATTTGTAGTTATAGAACAAGTGAGTTTTAAAATACCATATTTTGAAATGTTTATTTCTTATTAGACAGGGTTTATTTAAAAATGATATTCGTTAATCTATTTTCCGCGAACTTTTTCGTTTGTATTTTCTAAGTCTAATTTGTTTTAATAACTTATGTGTTTGTTTAGCCATTTTTAGATTATTTTTGAACATGCGTTATATATTACGTCAAATTGTTAGAATTATAAGGCTTTTTTTTACAAAAAAAAAATAATTCGACGTCGTCCTTGGAGCAGCGGGTCAATACGCCTGCTTGCGACGTGGAGGCCCCGGGTTCGACCCCCGGCCAAGCCATGATGGAAAACGATCTTTTCCTGATTGCCCTGGGTCTTGGATGTTTATCTATATACGTATCTATTATAGATATAATATCGTTAAGTTAGTATCCCCTAACACAAGCCTCGAACTTACTTTGGGGCTAGCTCAATCTCAGTGATTTGTCCGTATATTAACAAAATTCAGAAGTTCGTAGAAATAGATTTGTAAAATAATAAACCGAACTTACAGAATTAGAAAAATATATAAATATAGAAAAATATGTAAAACAAGATTCAATTTTTCAGGATTCCTAGGATAAAATTAAAAAAAAATCAAATATAATATACATTGTTCTATGACTGATTAACTCACATATGAAGTAAACATTAAATATTACTGTAGGGTACTGGAAGTTTATATTTTATTTTTTTGGAAAGCAGCTTTCCAAAAAAAAAAATATAAACTTACGTTAGAGCATAATTTTAATTACAACCAAAAAATAACATTCAATTCAAACAAGAAAATATCAATTATGTTTTTTTTTCCTAATTAAAAATGAAATTCTGAATCCTTACCCACGTCAATTTTCTCGTCATTTTATTTAGATAATGTTTTCTATTTTCACTCACTTAAATTAACTTTTACTCATTCTTATTAAACACAATTATTTTTTAGAATTAAAAAAACTTCAAATTATTTTCGCGCCATATTGCCCAAGTTTCCCGCGCTTTCCGCACATTTATTTGCGCACGACGTCAGCGAACCGGTGGCGCTTCAAGACTGACTATTGCTATGAGAGTGACTGAGTTCTGAATACATATACGGCAGACTGTTAACGGTTACGTGTGACTGTAACCCAACGCAAGTTTGTAGAACAGTGACTTAAAATTATTTCTGACTAAAAACATGTTTCCAAAATAATTATTTTAATTAGTAAATAAAAGTTATACAATTCCCTATAAGAGTCTAATGGCTCTACATATCTTTCTTATTAGTATTACAGCTTTTTCTTATTCTTATATCTTCCACCTTCCTTAAGTTCTGCCCTATATTCAAATAAGAATTTTACATGTTACTAATTTCTATCAGGAAATTTTGTTATATGACATCCACAACAATCAGGAAGCTAAGATTACAAAATATAATGAAGTATTTAATGATAATTATTTTTATCAGGTCATCCATCATGCTATCACCGTTAACAGCGTACAGATCCGTGGTAGGGTATAAAGATCAAATAGGACAACCATATTGCCTTAAAAACAAATGTTTATAGTTTTGTACAAGTGAAAATATCTGTTTGTTTTCTTTCATGAGTCGAAACTACAAACCATCAGCATTAGACAAGTCTCCCAAAGATACCTATTATATTTAATTGTTACTATTGAAATAAGTCCATACCTAATAAGCTTTTGATTTAATATTATGAAACAAAATATAGGTACCTACATACCTACGTAAAAAGTGTAAGCTAAATATTTTTTTTTCATTTGTAAAAAAATATTAATTTTTGTAAGAAACATTTACCTAAGTTCTAACGCACATATTTCATTATGTAAATTTTCTTTTAGCCGTTATGAACATTTATTATTATCAGAACCTCAGTTCAGTATGAATGAACTACATAGGTAAGCAGCGAATGGTCAAGGTAAACAAGCATAATGTAACATATACACTGCGAATTTGTATCCCCACACGTGACATGCGTCATTAACTAATGTAATTTATTTCCATACTTTGATATTACAAAATCGAGTGACTCGTTATCATCAACGACTTGTTTAATTGTATTTTTTATTCTTAAAACGTAACGGACATCAATTGAACCGTCACTTTTGGTACTCTGTGAAATTTGTAATGTACAACGATCGCATAAAATGCAATTTGATGTCGTCCGTCGAAGAATTATGTTCTGCAGTCCGAACGGCTTCCACACTTCCTTGGCCAATGTGATAGAGATAATGAAAATGAGAAACATGTTGGAAACTGTACAATAAAGTAATCCAAAATGGTGGCTTTAAAATGTTTGGGAATTTTATAATTAATCATGATGTATCAGAACATTATTGTAGGATCTGATAAAGATTAACAGCGCATATACAATAAAATTCTTTATCAACTAACAGCAATATACACGTGTTGCTGTATTCGTTGCACCTGCGTTGTTTTCATCATTCTAGGTACAACATTTTTTCTGTACGTTTACATACGAAGGGGAAGCAGGTGGTAGAGTCGTTAGAGTTAACCGTTATATTGCCAAAATACGATTTATCTAACTATATATGTACTGTTATGCGATTGTGCATTTTTTATCTTTAATATTTTTTTAAATAAATGACAAATAATAAAAATACTAACCTCTTTTCTAAAATAAAAGTCTACTTTACTCTTTGTAATATTAACTATGCCAGTGAAGGACCAGTCAAAAGCGGTCTAGGCGTTTCTAAATTCTATGATTAACCGGTACATTTAGTAAAAAGTTGTTAGCTTGGCATTATAAACAAACATATACCTATGGATTGATTTCATTTATAAATTATATGGTACCCACCAATACGTACGAAGTAAAAATAAAACAGCAGTTATAGTTATTTGATCTATCATTTTTATTACTCTTTAGTAATATAAATTTCAGAATATTCATTGAGTAATTGTATGTTTTCAAATAAAATATTTTTCAAACATTATAATATTTATCTCAAAATTCAGTAAGACTTATGTCTGGCTTATAAATATTTAACAATAAACTATCATTATTATTATTATCAACAGCATATTTTTATGATAACGGATGCATAATACGTATACTTCATTTATCAAACGAAAACTCCTTTTAATGTCATTGCACCTTCTGAAACAAAATTAATTTTATTAATTAACTAAACTAAAAAAATTTTTAATCAAGTTGAATATTTGTTTGATACTCACCATAGTTATTTCGGGGAACAATGCGCTAAGATTAAAGTTAGCGCGAGAAGCAACTGGAAAGCCAGATAATGATCGATCTGCATTCGTTCCGACATTTTGCATATTCGATTGCATAATGTGAGTATTGAAAATGTCTGGTTGATATTGCGAAGGCATTTGATTTCCCACGTAATTCGGGAATGTGATCTCCTCTGATACGATGTTTTGATGTCTTTTAGTTTGGACTTTGTTTTGCCAAAGTAGATGAGACGTATCATTCCAGTCTTCAACTTCATTATTACCTAATTTGGGTCTCTTACTTTGGTATTTTTTGTTCGATTCCTTTTTAGAACATTCCAATTTATGTTTTGCCGCAGATTCTCTTCTAGTACTTTTGTAGTTTGGAGGATCTTTTTCTTGTGGAAATGTAGGTATGTTGTTTCTCATTTTAAAGTCACTGTACTTGTGGTTCGAATAACTATTACAATCTGCACTTTGGTTATAATCGACAAAATCACTTGGAAATGCTCCACTTGTATAGTTGCTTGTCATAAGATTACCACTTCCAGGCATAAAATTAGAATAAAAAGAATTTGATATAGTATTTGTAGTAGAGTTGTATAATGTTGTTCCTGAAAATTGTTGTCCAGCATAACTATTATCGGAATAGTCTATTATAGGTGGAAAATGTGACACTTGAGCGACTCCAGTATCTTGAGATATATTAAAGTCGTTGTATTTTTGTGGTACCATAAATTTAGCCCCATTATGATCTTGAACTTTTTGAGTATAATTTGTACCACCTCTTATTAAGGCTTCAGCAGAATAGCTATTTTTCTGTGTTTTAGAACTTTTGTCTGATTTATTAGATTTAGTTTTTGTTTGAGAAAAAGAATTAATACTTTCATAGGTATGACTCGCTTTTGAGTCATTAAAACTGTAACAAGTTTGTGGATGGTTGTCTAAACGCGTTTTTCTGCTAACTTCATTGTTTTGAGGTATATTTTGCTTCGTTGGAATAGATTTCTGTGTCTCTGATATAAGACCGTTCGGCCGCAAAGGCATATTTTCGGATGACCGATTCATTAATTGAGTAACTGAAAGAAAATTGCCACAATTTTGCAATTCAGTATGTGGCAATGATCTGTTGATATTGTCAGCCTTTTTTTTGTCATGTGGGCCCAAAGCCAAATCTCCAACTAATGTTGGAAGGTTTATGGGAGGTGGTTCCATACTTATTTCTGTAGTACCTGCCGGTCTTGTGGGTGGCCACACATTATGTTCGTCGTGATTAGGTTGTGACGGAAAGTGGTGCATATTAATAGGGAAGTAATTAGTTTCGCTCTGGGAAGTCTGATGTTTTTTAGATCCTAGATCAGTATGGGAGTAAGGGGCTTTAATTGTCTCTTTTAGTTCAGATTGAATTTGATTACAGTTATTTTGTGCAGGCCTTATTTCGGATGTCATCCAATTTATGTGCATTTTATTTGGAGATTTTTTTGTATATTTTTCAGCAATGTGCTGTCCAACAATAGGTGATGATTTTAAAATGCCTTCAGTTGTACTTTCTGTCATATGCTTTGCATAAAATTGTTTTGGGGTACTGTTTAACTTCGTATTCATGTTAGTATGTAAATTGTCTGTAGGAAAATAACTCTGTTGTTTTGAAATAAAATTTTTTGAAACATTACTGTTTGTGTAAATAGACGAAACATCATCTGACCATAAATTAGCTCCTTGATTATAGAAGCTAGTAATTTGTTCTGGGAAAGTGCTAGCCTTACTTGTTGAATTCTTTTTAGCTGAATTTGGAACTAATGGTACATGAAAATCTGGGTTGAATGGGTTATAAGCCGATGAAAATGGCGTCGTAGTATTAGTCAATATATTATCTTTATGAAAGGTATTAGAATTAGTCGTACTATTAACAAAATCGAAACCTTTGTGAGACCAACCTAAGTCAATGTCGTATGTTAATCTTTTCATAAGGTTATCGTCAACATTAGTATAATCAGATTTGTTTTTGCTAGTATAGTTCTCCATAGCACATGGATATAAACCCAAACCATTAAATTCATGACTTGAAGACATACTGCTAGTGCTATAAATAGTGCTTTTAACTGTATTAAATGGGTCACCTTTGTAAAATATATTATTAGTAGTGCTGTTAAATGTTGTTGACTGAGTTGTTACAGTTTTGTTTACCGACATATCGAAATCTATGCCAAATGTAGAATCTGTAAGGACGCAACTTGATGGTATTACTGATGGCAGTGGTAAACTCAAAAAGGGATTTTCATTGGCCACCAAATTAGATGCAGCTGAAGTCGTTTTTACATCTGTTGTCTTATTAGTACTATCGTATTTATGTGAATCAACAGATTTATCGATATTAGTAACTGGTGTGGTTTGTTGTTTACTAGGAGTCTTGGTTTTATTAGGAGGTATATTAGGTTTTTCAAAATAAGATACTTGTTGAGGGGGTGTTTCATTCCGCAAATTGGCTTCTTTTGCATTAATATTTTGAGTTTCTTCAGCTGGACTATCAGCTCTGTTACCACTTACTAATGGAAAGGACATTAAGAAAGCTGCCGTCGGTGAAGCAGCTAAAAATTCTTCTGCCAACTCTAGCCGAGCATTTCCAACATCTACTACATTTTCACAAATGGTAGATTCTAAAATAGATTGCATTTTGTTTTCTTTGCTCTTGAATTCACCTTCTACAATTTTATCAGGAGCAGTTAATTTTATTGTCTTTATCTACAACAGTGTTTGAATTACTACTCGCGGGTTTCTCAACAGAAACATCTTGGTTAGGTAGTGATGTCATCTTTTCAGTATTTGGTTGAATTTCTTGTGCTTCAGAACTCTTGGTTGGTGGATCTTCTGTCTGTTTATCACAAGTTTCTTTAGGGTTGTCTTTAATAATGTTTGTACTACTTATAATTGAACTATCATTTGTGACTGTGCTTTCTGAATTTGATTTATTTAAATCATCCACTTCTGCAATTTTCTTATCAATGCTAGTTTCTTTGATTTGATCACTACTTTCGTTTGGAATTACACTTTTATCACTAGCATCCGTAGGTTCAACCTTTTTCTCTGTGTCCTGAACCGTTTCTGAATTGCTATTTGTCACATTTTCATCTTTTTTATCAACAGATTTAATTTTTTTAGATGATTTTTTTGAAATACTGTTTCGAGGTTTAGCATTATTTTTCTTATTTTTAGCTGATAACGGATGTGAATATGCAGATATTGGCAATACATTAACCATAGTTGTTTTTGTTATATCATTGGTATTTCTGCCAAGAATAGGAATGGCTGCAGATTTATTTATTGGTTGTAAATTTGTATCAACTAAGACAATAGTTGGTGGCTGAGGAAACAATACGGGTCTTTGTGGGAAAATGTAAGGTGTGGCTGGTAGCATAACAATGGTGTTTTCTGAAAATTAATAAAATAAATATTAAAAAAAAACTGCAAAGTGATTTTAATTATATTTAGCTTTTGTGAGTTTATATCAACATATTCATATGGTTATTGGATACAAAAATATATTATTTAGTGATA
>DVRM01000353.1:0-10612 GCA_018232405.1 Junonia genoveva | reverse complement strand
TCTGTGGTAGATGTGGTAGTACGTCACTTGATATAATCTGTGAATATTAAAATATTGGCACAGAGGCGTAGCTCCCCCACATAGAATGGTTTTTATCTATGAAAGCGCAGCCTCTTATATTGTATACTCTTTGATAATGGCTGCGGGCATGTCGGGCAGCTGTCAATGACATATTCGTTTGCTTCGTGTAAATTTTGTGATGTTAAAATTTCAAATCCGTCTTTTTATCAATGAATATGTTTTACATTAACAGATAATGGTTATTCGTGTTTTTTGGGTGTTTTATTACAAACTGTAACAATTTTTATTACTAAATAACTGTGTATTTTATTATAATGGAGGATCTCAATTTGACAGAGACCGAAATGAGATATTTCGGTGATTTGTTTTTATGTTGCGACGAAGAATCCAACGGGAAAATACCAATACTAAAAGCAACAGAATTATTTAGATCATCTAATATTCCAAATGATGCATTACGACAGGTAATTTATATTAATATTGCATATAAAAATACGGTTTTGTAACAAATGTTTGATGATTGACTTAATTACACCTTACAGATCATGGATATAAGTGTGGCACCCAACACCTGTAATTCATTGAATCATATGAATAGGAAACAATTTTATTCTGCTTTAAAATTAATAGCAGCCTACCAAACGAATATGTCTTTAAAACCAGAATTACTGTCGACGCCACTAGACCTTCCACTCCCGAGGTTTACTTGGGCTCTTAACGCTGATGCGAATGCTGATCTAATACAGTTATCAAATTCTCCAAAAGAGCAGCATATATCTAAAAGGCAAAGAAGTTTTGGGGACAATCTAGGAGAATATGAACCCATAGGATTGTTATCAAACCTGTCGGATGGTGATGTTCCACAAGCACTGTCTCACGATGCCACTGAGGCTCTGAGCACTGATTCTGAAATGGAATCGGAAACAATGTCACAACGCTCTGGATCCTGTGGGGTGAGTAAAAAGTATTAAAAAGTATATCCTTGTTTTTAATTTTAGACCCATTTCAGTATTCTATTCTACTATAAAAAAAAAAATATTAACAATTTTCAAAATGATGTGTATAATACATTTCTTACTGTTGTTGTGTTGTTGTATAATACGTTTTAGAAAATGCTTCTATGCTTTGTTAATCACAATAATCTTATCATTGTTTACTATCAAGATACTAAAATAAAATGTTTGTCAAATTCCTCAACCTACTTTATGAAATAAATCTATCTGCATATCTTAATTAATTTAGTTATTTACCTGAAAGTGTTTTTAATTTTCACGGTGTTATCAGTAGGTTAACTGACGTCTCTCGTTATATTGGGATTTGATAAGGATACAATGTCAAATATTTAACTAAAATAGCTATTGAGTATTATTACAACTTGTTAGTTTTAATAATAAAATAATTACAATGTAATAATAGAATGGGTTTTTTATTTTTATTAGACTTGAATCATGCCCATGACAGTTCATTATAGTATTAAACAAAAAACTTTATTATTAAAGTATTTTTTCATAAAAAATATTTATTTCCTTCAATAAATACAAACATCCGCCCCAAGCGGACTATTTATGTTTTGTTCCTTGACATATTTTTCTTTGCCTGAAGATCATTCTTATCATTAGAGGTTAATTTCAGAGATGTGATGAAAATTGTTTAGTAGAATACTTATTTGTGTAATTAGAAACACACTAATTTTAGCATTGTGTATCCAATAAACAATTCTATACTAATATAATTAGAAAAGAAAAGTTGCACAGCTTGTTTGTTTTAGTTGATCATGCTAAACTAGTAACTAACTAGGAGTAAACTAGCAGATGAATGTTTTGAAAAAATATTTTTAATTATTTATATTTATTGAGGAAGAATGACTCATAGAAAAGAAGCTGAACAGTAAAATGTTATAGTATATGGAATGGTTACCCTGTAAGCTACTTCTTGTAAATAAATATTAAATATAATTAATAACAAGATTTTTTTATAAGGATATTTTAATTTTTATTAGGTACAATAAAATATAGATTTATTGACTGCAGTGATACAGGGATTTCCTGAATAATTGTGATTCCCTTTGAATCAAACAATAATTTACCTCATCATATTTTCTCTATTTACATACTGGCTTTTGTTTGCTGTTTCACCTCAGTGAACATTGTTTATTGCTGTCCCTCGGAAAATGCTTATTGACAGAAACATATAATCCTATTATTTAATCTGATCTTATTTTCACTACGATTTCGAAGTTTCATAGCAACTGGTACACAAGTTACCACAAAGAACCATACAAACAAAAAAACAAGCTCACTTTCACATTTATAAGTTAGGACTTAGGATTTTCCCTATCTTATTCGGATATAGATAATAATATTTTTATCAAATCAAAATTAAATTAATTTCATTATTGTAACAGAGAAGAGCGAAAGCCGGCTCACCTTGGAGTACAGCCAGTGAAAGCCCAACCCCAACCAACAGTGTCGCGGAGAGGGTCCACCCGGTGTGGGAGCACAGCGCGACGGGCCGCGGCGTGTGGCCCACCAACACTGCGGAGGAGCACACCAGGCTACTAGGTGAGCCACATCAGCCACATGTGTTACACATGTATATATGACCCCAGCCAACAGTGTCGCGGAACTTTATTCTTACAGTTGTCACTCCAATTGTATTTTTAATCCATCCAGGTATCCACTCAAACATCATTCAAATTTTATCTAAATATGTCCAGTCAATTAGTAGTTAAGTTACAGAAATCAGTACTGTCTACAGAAATATGTCTTAAATTACATAATTTAGTAATGCACGAAAGATTTCTCTACTATCTAGCTTCAAATCTTTACTTTCACCATTACTAACTGGCATTTAAAACATTAGAGAAACACTGTATATATCCTATTATTTATTATATAAACGCGAAAGTTTGTAACAATGGATGTCTTTCACGCATATACTACTCAACAGATTTTAATGCACCTTAACAGCAATCATTACTCCTCCATTCGTCAAATTTCCATGAAAGTGTATACGAAGTTTTCGCTTCACGTATTAATATATAGATAAACAAATAAGATTTTTATTAATAACTCTATATATTATTAAATATACAGTCTAGAAGCAAAATATTACAGACAAAAATACAACGCCGATGCCCTCAACATAACAAGCAAAAAATAAATTATTGTTCTCTCTATTTTTATTGTAATTAATCATAAGTCGGATTTTTAAAAATAGCAGCAAATAAACAATAACAATTTTATTATTAACAAATTCCTATTGTACATATTTCTAGGTACGGAAGAGGAGTCGTCGGACCGTCACTCGTCCGAAGAAGAGGGGGAGGGGGACGGCGAAGTGTTCGCTATCAGCGAAGCGCAGGCGCGGCACTACGCGGCCCAGTTCGCGCAGCTGAGGCCCGAGCGGGGCCTGCTCTCCGGACAGACTGCTAGGTTTGTTTGGTCTTGTTAATAAATTGCCAGTTTAGTTACAGAAATGGGAGCTAAACAAGCCGGTGGTACCCCTAATTTTGAGTGGCTACCGATGAGGAGTAAATTCGTTGCTAAATTAAAATGGTCCACCCCGGGTGTCACCCATTATTAAGGGAAGGGATATACTTGCTGTCTTAGTAGACTAGCAAACTTAAAATTAGCTAAATTATCGTTTGTTTCTTTTTGCAGGTTGTTCTTCGAAAAGTCGCGTTTGTCCGTTCCAGATTTAAGAAAAATTTGGCAACTATCTGATATTACAAAAGATGGAATGCTTACACTTGAGGAGTTCAGCATAGCCATGCATCTGATCGTCCTCAGGCGGAACAATATACCCGTACCGGACGTGCTGCCCGCCTGTCTCGTTCCCAAAGTCGACTCCAACTTTTCTCAACAAGCCATCACCACTGATCTGGTCGATCTGGGGCGCAGATATGTTTAGCTCGGGTACATCGGCCGATTTCAATTTCGCGCCCAAACCGGAAAATAATGATCCGTACGAAAGTAAACCTGTCAAAAAAACGGAAGAGCGGCAGCCATCGCTCTCCCCGCCAAAACCCGAACCCCAAGTTAATAATAAGGAATGGACTAAGTTCGTCGACTCGCCGACCTCGAGCGTATCGAGCCCCGGTCCGAAACCCGTCAATTTCGACTTTCACAAATCCGCTCTAGAAAGAGATCCCAAAATATTCCATCCCGTCGCGCTTCGAGTGACGCCCGACGCCAACACGCTGCCGCACGAGGGCGACCTGCGCTCCAGCACGTCGCCGCGGCGGGACGACTTCGCGCACGCTTTCGAGCTGGCGAGCCCCAAGCGACTCAACTCGCAGCCGCCGCTCGAGCAGCCGCCGAACGGCGGCGCCGAGATTAAATCGATCCAGCGACCGCAGCCGAAGAAGCCGGTCAAGAACGCCGGCGTCCTGCCGCCGCCGCCAGCGCGCGAGTCCTCCGTGCACCCCGAGGAGGGCCCGCAGTCGCTGCAGTACGCGCCCAAGAAGGACCCTCCGCCGCCACCGCCGCCGCGCCCGCTGCGCAACCACACGCGCTCCAGCTCGCTCGACCTCAACCGGTTCAAGGGCGCGCCCGCCCCGCCGCCGCAACCGCCGCCGCGCATGTCGCCCTCGGCCGCGTCGCCACCGGCGCGCCGCCTCGTCAACCAGCGCAGCGAGGGCGAGCCCGCGTTCCCGCCGGACGCGTTTGCGCGCGAGTACGAGGGCGAGGCGGCGGCGCCGAAGATGCACGGCGCGTTCGAGGTGTACCGCAAGCCGTCGCGCGAGTCGTCGTGCGAGGCGGACCCGGACGTGAAGGCGCGTGCAGGAGCAGAACGCGGTGCTGCACCGCGTGTGCCGCGCGCTCGTGGCGGAGCTGGCGGACGTGACGCGCGAGCGCGAGGCGCTGCGCGTGCGCCTCGACGCCCGCCACGCGCGCTCCACGCCCGTCTAGTCGCATCGCATCGCCCCATTCCATTCACGTACTGATCGTAGAACTGAGGAGAACCATCTATTTGCTGGAACTAATGTAAATCATCGATGATAGGTTAAGTCTATCAATTATATCAAAAATAATAATATAAATTTGAATCATTATATTAAAGAAAAACCTTATTTCAAAGATGCTTTCTCCACAGATACTTAACTTCATCGAAAACTACTAATTTCAAGTAAGGTCTTGAACTAATCTTTGATTCATGGTGGACTCATAAGATGGTCCTCCTTATTTCTACATCCCGAAAATTGTATATCCGTTTCTTATTTTATCGAGCTGTGTAATCTCATAAGGAATCGCGATTGGTTTTCATATTTATTCGTTCTAGATTACGTGACTTTATTTCTATCGTTGAAAACGGCTTAATAATATTCGGTCCTAACCGTACGAAAAATAATTTAGATTAATGTTTCAAATGTTAAATGTTTAAAGAATTCTCAGGAATGTTTGCTACATTTAAACACCAATTTAGTTCTATATTGAAATAATTAGAATATTAAGATTTATTCACATTTTCTTTAAAAAGATTAAAAAGCGCATCGCTTGTGAACTTAAGACGCAATTTAAAAAATTGATGCTAAATTAGTTTGAAGAGGCTATATAGTATTTTCTAATGATTTTAATATATTCTCGTCTTGTTTTCTTCTATAAAACTCCAAGAAAATGATTCGCGTATTTTAATGGAATTTCTTTATCTGTAAGACATGGACTGGACCGACTGTATGATATTTATACAATATCTCCTAAATTTTAATATTTGTATAAAAACTTAGAAGATTGGTTCAACAAAATAACTACCTCAAAATTTTTACAAGAATATAGATGTTTCTAGCTTTGCAGAATATTTCGTGATAGTAACACTTCTGAAGCTGTAATCTCAAATAAAATTTCATTATAAATGTATGCAATTTCACATTTTTTTTAACCAATATTTTATCAGTCCAAACATTTCAAAAACTTTCCTACTCACAACCTGACTTAATACTTTATAGCACAATTATAAAAATGGAATAAATTATTTCTATGAAAACACAAACATACAAAGTTATGGCATTTATGTATTTATATATTTAAAAAAAATCTGCTTCCGCAAACATATTTAAATGTAAGTAGTTATTTTTATATATTGAAAAAAAAAATGGCGCTAGTATTGCTTAAATTGCATTCCTAATATTATTGTTTTTACGCTGTTATTGTAAAAAATATAAAAAAAAAATAAATAAATAAAAAATCTTAACTAAAATATGTGAATGTTGTATATTATCGTTAGAATTAGCTTCTGTAAATGTAAAAGATGGAAAGACTTAAGATTTTGAGATGTGGTTTACATGGGATTTGTATGTAGATAGATAATGATTGTCTCTATTGCCATTATGTCTCGTATATAAAAAAGATTTTCGTCTGGCAACTATTGCCCGCTGATAACTGTCAGCGGTAAGCTAAGTGATGTTATCTATAAAAGAATAAAAATTACATTATTAGAATAGTATAACAAAGTGTGAAACAACTGTACGATATAAGATTATTGTAAAAGTATTTATCGTTTATTTTAGTCATATTTTAAGAACGTCATTCTTTATTGAAACTATTAATCGAAGCCATGTAAATATTATTTTTTATCCCATTGCGTATTTTTGGTACCTATCTACTGTAAGCTTTATGACTTCACAAATCTCTATTTCGGTCCAATTTTTGTAAAACTAACAATGTTCACCATTATATTTACCTATTTATGTTAAAATATGCATATTATTGTAGTAAACTATGTACAATAAAATAATTTCAAAATTAAATTATTTTTATTACATAACCATTTTCCATTATTTTGTAAATTCGAAACCGTTTAAAAATATTAATTTGATATCAATAATAGTCGAACGTGCTGTAATCTGTTAACTATCATTATCTAAAAATCGATATTTCGATAAAAGATACCAATTGATAAGCTGCATGCACATATATCGACGGCTTCATCTTCACCTATATAGCAATCGATATACCTTTATAACTGACTATAGTCAGTTATTTTTTTAACATCTATGTAGGTAGGAACTTAATACTATATTATATTTAAAATTTAAAACTATCAAAACATGTACTAAGGGTACTAACAAACCGCCCGGCTTCGCATTAGGTATACCAAGTTTTTAAAAATTTAATATAGCCTATTTTTACCGGGGACAGTGTAGCTTCTTAACTGTGAAAGACTTTTTCAAATCGGTCAAGTAGTTTCTGAGACTATTAATTTCAAATAAACAAACAATTAAATCTTTCCTCTTTATAGGTAATTATATTAGTATAGATATCGCACCCGTGAAAGAAGAGTCAACTAACACAAAATATCTATCACTTCTAAAATTGCTATAATGTCTAAACATTTAAAGCGTATTTTCAGGTATATACGTTTTATGACTTAGGTGACTCTTCTTTTAGGGGTGTGCGTGTGATATAATAAAAAAAACTATTAAAATGTCTCTATAACTATATTTTGTGTGGTGTGCAATAAAAGAATATCTATCTATCTATCTATCTATAACCAAATGCCTTCGGTCTTGTTTTTCTAAATTAATACATAGGTACAATATGTTTATTCAATTAATAAAGGGCAATGTGTAGTGTGCACGTGTCTTTATGTTTTGATAACAAGCACCGAGCGAGCCCCGAGGATGAGGACAGTTGTTCATATAACAAGACTCACACCGCCACGGACACCGACCGCGCCACGAGTCACGACTCCTCACAAATTTCCCTCCCTTTCCTTCTGATACTATCGCGCATACCTGCCGACCTTTTTGTTTGTAGTTTGTAGCAGGGAGCTCTCCCCGCGGAGTGGCGCTGACCGCGGCGCACAACGTCTAGAGACGCGTTTCAATGTACACGTACGTTCGTTCGTAGACGACGCGCGCGAAAACATTTACGATACAATGAAATTTGTAATGTGACTGTTAATTAAATTTCAAAATGAAGTGTTTAATTTCGTTACTTTTATCTATTACCCTCGTTTTCGAAACGGCCGCCGAGGCCTCTGTGAGGACATGTGAACCTATCAAAGTGGCAATGTGCAAGAACATTGGATACAACCAAACTGGAATGCCGAACTTAGCTCGACATACACTTCAAGCTGATGCAGATGTGACGCTCCAGACTTTCAGCCCACTCGTTCAGTATGGATGCTCATCGCAGCTACACTTATTTTTGTGTGCGGTTTATGTTCCCATGTGTACCGATAAGGTTGCGTTACCTATTGGACCTTGTAGAGGTTTATGTGAGAGTGTTTACGCAAGATGTTATCCGGTCCTGAGAGGTTTCGGGTTTCAGTGGCCGGCAGAATTAGATTGTTCTCTTTTCCCAGCGGAAAATAATCACGAGCATATGTGTATGGAAGGTCCGGGCGAACGAGCACCACCTTTGGGGACCATTCCACTCGATGCAACAAATACAGTCGGAAGAGGTGCTTGCAGGCGACTAGTGAAACCGAATAGTTGGGTTTGGGTTCGCGGTTCGAGTCGCTGTGCACAATTCTGTGACGCTGAAGTGTTATGGGAGATGGGAGAACGAAAAGCGGCGGAAGTATGGTTAGCAACATGGGCTGCTTTGAGTTTCGCATGTACGCTGGCGGCTGTGGGAGCCCAGTTGGCGTGTGGAGACAGGGGTGGAGCTGGTGAACGAGCTCTGGTGCTGGTGGCCCTGTGCAGATGTGCAGCGGCTGCTGGGTGGGGCGTCCGCGCCGCAGCCGGACGCACGGCGGCCGGTTGTGCCAAGGACTCCACGTCGCCGACGCGGATGCTGCTTGCACACGATGGATTAGCCAATCCTAATTGTGCGGTCGTTTTCTTGCTGCTGTATTACTTCGGTTTAGCAGCTTCTGTTTGGTAAGTTTACTTGCTTATTTTTACGTATTTACATTTCGATGCGTTTAAAGGTACATCTTTCAATAGAATTTTTATGAATTTTGATATTCAATATTATTAAGATTTAAAAGTACGGCATTTAAGGATTTTAAGTAAACAAAACGGAATAGGTACCTAAAAACTTTGTATTTTAATACAAGAATAGGTATGGGTATGTAAGTAGGTACTTATTTTAAATTTAAACTGACAAAAATACTTTGAAACCATTAACAGGTAAAATTATTAACATTCGTCGTTTAAATTTTTATTTATTGAAATGAAAACAATTAACAAAACGAGCACGAAGACAAAACATTCACATTAACAACCCTTGCAAAAAAATTGTCAAGTGAACAATAGAATCCCCGCGAAGGTCGGTAACTACAATGGCCTTTTTACACCATCGGATTTTCGATACCTGCTGCTTTGAAATCCTGTCCATAAACCTTAACTTTTGTCACCAATCAATTATGTCATTTCAGCTTAAAGATAACAATGGTATAAATCTGACAAAAGGACGATCTAAAAGTACCTACGTAGTATAAACCTGACGTTTTTCATACATTTTAGCCTTCAGATTATTCTATATAACTTATCTAACAAGTAACAAAAACCAAGCTAACAAAAATTACAGTAAAAATATAATATTTATTCCATATTCTGGACCGGAAGGTTGACTAATTAAACGACGAAGCATTTGAATATGAATAGTAAAGCTCAAATTCTTCAAAACGCTACTGGAGTTTACCTTTTGTTTCACAGTTATAAGTTACGCTCTGTAAAAACTTAAGGCAAATGGACTTATTGTCCAGTTACGCTGAGTCGACCATTATTTTAAACATGGAAATTTTTAACGTTCAAGACCGGCATTTTTCTTTGATCTTTCTTCGTACTATCTGTCATTTAAAACTGTAATGGGTACCTAAATAATTTAACGTTCTTTTTCAGTAATATAACAAGTCCTTGGTCAAATTTTATTTAAAAGAACAGGTTTCTTAACTATTAACATAAATCATATGAGTTCTTTGAAAAACCGTTTCTGAATTTTTTTGTGTAAAAGACAGGCCATAAAACGAAGGAATTAGGAAGTAAAATAAACGAGGTACAATAAATCACTTCACAGGCAACTACGCTAGTCAAAAGCGAACAGACAACACAGCGAGGAATGCAATTGCGTCCCCGAAATAATTTTAGAACATTTGTTACTTAAATGTTTGGGAATGTTCTGTAATTTTGTAGAATGAACAATTCACATGTACAATTGTAGAACACGTACGTAGTACAACTTTCGGTACAAATTAGATTTGATTGACCGAACATTTTCGCCAGGTAATTTTAATTAAATTTAAAATTATTACCTATTAGCTCATGAGTTTAAACATAGATCATGATAATTATATTTTATTTTTCAATATGAATATAATGCGGACAGATAATAACGGAATAAAATTTTCAGTCCCGTTGGCTAATTTTAATTTACAGACATTTTTGCTGCAATGTAATGTACCAACTGTGTGTACCAAAGTCTTTTAAAGGTGCAAGTTTCAGGAAACAATGTGGTTATGGGGACACAAAAACTTGCCTCATTGCTCGAATACACATAAATTAGTTCGATTACAAGGAACATCTGATAGTCTTCGAGTAATGCCGCTCCCATCGATGGTCTCAAGGAATTATATCGTATTTTAGTACCTTGAATATAACTTAAGAATACCCAATTTATAACAATATTTTTAAATAACACTT
>DVRM01000352.1:0-10613 GCA_018232405.1 Junonia genoveva | reverse complement strand
TAAAAAGGAAATACAAAAGTAAAAGAGTACCAACAAAAGTGTTTGCGGATTTTAAATACAGATTTAATCAACATCCTATAAGGACAACACTATGTCCGTAATATTCAGTATTAGATTTGATCGTCACATTGAAGATATTGCACACGAGGAGTATTTGCGATCCTCGCGTCAGTGCGTCGAACAATAGCGTTAACCATTCCATGAACTAATGTTGTGATAGCAGCTACTAGGTATATAACACACTATTATGGTAGTGTGTGTCACATGCATATATCTAGTATTTCGATAGTGATTTTCTAAAGTAGTATAAATTATAGAGATCTACTAATGACTTTACGAAATTACAACACTAAATTAATAAAACAGGTATATATGTATAATGTACCTACATACATTAATGTTTGTATGTTAGTAATAATGTGCATATGTGAGCAAAGCTACAAGAAATGACTAGTTAAGGGTTTGAATTGAACTCTTGTATGTGGCTTAATTCATGTATATTTATTTATATTGGTTTGCTGAGCATAGCAATGCGAATATTAAATTACATTATATTAATTAATTGTGGTAGGTCATAGCTGTAGCCCACTGACTGCGGCTCGTATACGGGCTCGCTTAAATGAGCAATAACAACAATCTCAACGAAAACCGATATAAAATAGCAAAAAATAGGGAGAAAATCTTTTTTATTTCTTTCATTAGTCATTATTCGCTATTATCTTTTATTCTTCTTTGATACCACGAACTTCAAATTACTATATGCGTTGACGTTTGCTTTACATTAACTCTTTTGACCGGGAAATAAGTACATAATTATACTTCTTAAAACTAAATTTTAAATATTTTTCCTTTACAACAACATAAATTGTTTCGTATTTGGAGCTTTTTATAACCCTTCATCTCGGTTTCACTCTATTCAGGTAAAATAGTCGTTTACTCCGTTAATTATACCATTACCTCAAACATTTACGCAATAGAATTTCCCCTAATCCACGCAGGCTTGTGCATGCGGCTGTGATGTACGTGTTTGACGTCATAAGTAAGATTTACGCATTCAAACCGCCGACGCGGCGTCATTCATACGCGTCGGCCGACGAGCACCGCGTAGCTGATGAAAGCAGAGTAACGTTTCATAGCGACTGAAAAGACTCTTTATGTGGAAACGTTGACGAGTTTAATGTTGCTTGGCTAAAACTATATAGGTATATGGTTTGTATTGCCTTGTAACGGGTTGATATCGTCAATATCATTTCTAGCATCTAGCATTTTAACAAAAACTTTTTCAAAATGTCTTCGCCGAAAGGACTTTACACAAAATGTGAATTTAGTGTTAACAAACTGAAAGTATTAAATTCCCAGTTATACAAGAAGATTTATGTACTAGTAGGCATGACTTATATGTTGTAATATAATTGTTCAAAATTAGGATTAAAAAATAAATGTTCGACAATAATAGGTAAACATAATATAATTAATTAATGTTTAATTACTGGCGTTGTATACATAATTACGTAATTGCCTTCATGATATTTGTCATAATAATTACGATACACTTTAACCATTTGTTAGATTAAATATTGGGTTTGTGCAATTTAAATCGTCCATTTATATACATAATGGGCTATTAAATAATATGGCAAAATTAATTTTTTCATTAACTATTCTGCACACAAAAATTACATACGATCGAGCCATAATATGCAGCGTATAGTTCTATATTTATGTATATTGTATGTACCTATTATAATTTTTAGATACGTACATATGTGTGCTTGGTACCTAAATGTTATAACTATTTTTTTTTTTAATATTTTTTATATAATTTTTCGGTACGGATGTGTGTTTAGTATAAGTGTTGGTATTTTTTTATATATTACATATTTTACATAAAAGTAGATTTAGTTAAAACTATAAATATACTAAATACAATATTTTGCACGCCAAATATGTAGGTACAGGAGAAAGCAATCTTGGGCAAGTTCCGGGTAAAGGCGCATAATTCCGAGTTGTTCGAAAAAACGGCTTCTATACTAATATTATAAAGAGAAAAGATGTGATTGTCTGTTTGTTTGTTTGTTTGACTTAAATAGGCTTCGGAATTACTTAACTGATTTTTTTAAACTGTGATGTTACTGTTGCTATTTATATTGCGACAACATTTAAACTTTTTACTTGATTTTCTCGGATTGAGAAAGTCTTAGTTTTTTTTTAATAATTAATATTTTACTGATAATACTGGTTAATGCCTAACTGATTTGAAAAATTCTTTTTATGTTTGGAAGCTTCACTGTCGCCGGTGAACATTGGCTTTCTTAATTTTTCAAAAAAGTTACCTATTAAAATACATTTTTAGGACCCGTGCAAATTCAGTGCCAAGCTGCTAGTAGGTAATCTATGTATATATTCATTTTTTATTCTAGAAAGGTTCAATTTGTTAACGTTTGTAGAACAAAAAAAGAACTCTTATGAAATTATTAATTAACGATTATGTCGACTTTTCGAACAATTAATGTTTTGTCAATGAAATTATAACCATAAATTCCAGTCATTACATAATGTTAATAATTAATTTAGTCACCCTTTTGTATTACAAACATTTAAAACATTTCTGGTTTTGATTTGCTTTCAAATTTCAATGCAACATACTGTATTTAAATGTGAAATAAATTCTATAAAATTAAAAACATTTGTTCGATGTTAATAGTGAGCTGTATTTTCTGTTGAATATTTTAAATAAAATTATATTTTAACCAGTTTTCTGTGGGTAGTGTTATATTTTTTTATCCTGACAATACATTCCGTCCCTTAAAATGAAGTGATGATATTATAATGTCGTTACCTGCTCCTTGATCCCAGTAAAAGTGAATAAGACTCCTCAAATCCTAAATTGTTGAAAAACCCTTACATAACAAAATGGATTCGTACAAACATAAATACAAACAGAAAAATCAAGTCAGTTAGTTAAAGCGTTATGATAATATATTTTTTTCGCGAGAAAGAGACGCGTCCCTTTTTTAATCAGCGACGTCAATTTGACGTCACGTTTCTAAAGATGGCGACTCAAGGAGAGTCGAGTAAGACATAATTATGTATTTTTTATCATCCGAAATACGAACATTTTCACAACCATAATATTTCCGTACAAGGAAGTATAAATTAGAAGTTACGAAAAAAGTATCCTAAAGAGCCAGCGAAATTAAACAGAGGGAAATCTTTTTTTGTCAATTGAAATTAAATTTTCTCTTTCTCGCTCAAATTTAATTCAATAAGCCGTGGTAGAATCGTCGTGCTCCGAAGGAACTGTAAGGCGATACTTACTTAATTTTACAATTTGTTTCAGTGTTTTCAGCCGACCGCTGTCAACTTCTGTATTCATTTGAATAATTAGGCACAGACAGCTTTTTTATTTATTTGTATTTAAGGTAAGTACAAATAATTTCGAGGTATGAATATATTAAAGCTTTCTTGAATAAAACGAACTTATGAATTTATAAATTAACCAGTTTTTTCCAATGCCTTGGAATTAGGTGCTGTTACCTAAGTAAAAGAAAATAAAAATATCTCAATACAATTAGAGATAATAAATATACTCTATGTATACGCTCATGCATAGTTTCATAGTTTTTCCATAAACCGATGAACTTTTGTAATGCAATGTATAATATGCAAATAGCAATAACAAAATAAATAAATAAAATTAATTAGCTTTTAACTTGCCATCTGAATGCTTATTATCTTATTGCGTATCCAGGTCCGCGCCGACCCCCAGCAGCACCTGTGTGCGGAACCTATGAAGCGCCTCTTTTTTAACGAATCTTCATAAAAACGAATTTAAATTTTTAATTTTTAATTTTAACTGAAATAAATGTTCTCCAGTTTTCCGATTCTCGGCCCTGTACGTATCCTAAAAGCGTTTTACTAGGTGAGCTGCTTTTCCGCCTTCGTGACAAAAGAAGAGACAATTTTTTAAAGATGTTGATCCACTTAAATAAATTCAGTGCTACTATTATTAGCATTTCATGCAACCTATTTAATTTAAAAATACAAACTTAGATATTTTTAGTGATATAAAACAAAGTAACTAATTTCTAAAAAAATGAACAGTGTTAACATAGTACCTAAGTGTTAACATTACGCATGTTACATATGCATGTAGCTGAAAAACTATTAAAATGACGCATTGAGAGTCGCTCTTTTCAATTTATCTAAAGAGTGTCGTCATCCGTAGTTTTGCGAACATGTATACTTTTAAATATGTTTAAAATGTCATTAAACTCCGAGTCCGAAATGTTTAATTTTCGCTATCGTTTTCTTAATGTTACAATATTAATAAGCGTTATAATAATAAAAGAGCCGTAAAGCAAAGGGGTGGAAGAATCAAACCATAAACTGTACCCGGGTTTAATTTACTGCAGCCACCTGAAGGATGATTAATTTTGGCCATCATTAAAACGACCCTTGTTAAATTTCCCAATTTACACGTGACCCCATGAAATGGATTAATGGCTTCTAATAAAGCACAATCCCACCAAGCTTCATATAATATTTCGTTTTGTTCAACAGCAATTTTATATTTCGCGAGCTGTTTTCATTATTGACATGCTCAATTACATTAAATTTAACGTAATTTACATCAAATTACACAATTTTGTGAAATCCGTTAAATGACAAGTTAATCATTCATTAAACATTTTATTTATATTTAACATATTAAATATGAAATTGTATTAATAACATGAGGTGATTTTTTGTGGACAAGTTGTATTAATACTTTAAAACTAATCATTGCTAATCGGGGACTAATTTTTTTCAATCTACTGCTCCCGTTTATCCACCCGTGTATAACGTTACTGCTATACTACGGGAAGTATTCAATTTTCCAGGATAAGAATATGAAATGCCGTAAATGCCGGCAAATTTTAATAGTTCAGTGATTATGATGTGAAAGCGAAACAAACAGACAAACTCATACACTCAATGTCACTTTCACATTTATAATATGACACAATATTAAAGAAAGCTCTGAAGTTATTTATTTGGTCAATAGGAATACTATTGTTTGTAACATCCATTGAACCATTTTAAAAATAAATATGTGAAAAAGTATGTATTAAACATTTTAAAAATAATTGAAATACTAACATATACTAATTTATTTATTTCTTTTGTTTATTTGTTTGTTCACAGCAAGGACCTATTAATATTAATATACAGGTATGAGTGTATGTATTTACATACGACAGACTATATTTATTTTTGTTTAACATTTATGTAGCCTAAATTATTATATTAAATTATAAGAGAAGAGCTACATAAATATTATTTTTCCCAACAAACGTAAATGATGTATGATATTATGAAGTTATTATTTTTGTTGGTTTCGAAAGTTTCTGATGAATGACATTTGATAATTTTATTACCATAATACTTTTAGGGCTTTAAAAGAATTTTTAATTAACCTTCAAATTTTGTTTAAGTTTAGACGTTAATTGAAGTATTCGGTTTCTATCGTTCAATTATTGAAGTGTGTCTAACTTGTTTATAAACATTTGTTTGATTGTAGAGTATAAAACTAGATACCTATGAAAAATATAAATATTTGAGTGAGTATGTTTGTAGCTTTTTCAAACTGTATGGAATCAATGTATTTCAGTGTTGATTTACTTGAAATAGTTTATATTCTATAAATTATTCAGAAGTACTTGGAAAATTATACCTGATTGAAATATACCTTACCTAATCTGATGAAATTAGATAATATTTATGCCATAGAAGTTCCAAGATAATGTAAAATTAATTATTACCTATATTGTAGAAAATTAGTCTACAAAACAAATTGTATATCACTAAACGTATGACAAACACTTATTAAATAAGTAGTCAACTCATGTTAAAGTTTTTATACGAATATTTCGGAAAAGTTTTTAGTATCTATTAGCGGACACTTCTAACATCTTAAGCCTCGTACGTAATTACCGAAGTTTTCACATCAATAACACGAACAAGCTGTGACTCTCAACTTCATTATTCTTCATCAGAACGATAATAAAGAGATTCGGTACGTATTTAACTTTCATAATTATTATGTCTTATATGAAATTACCTTAAACAAACCTACTTCAAAAGTTTGGTAAAGTCATATAAAGACTTGCCATTATCAAAATAAACATGTCAGTACGGAAAATCTTCCCTAATAAGTTTACATAATGTAAAATGACTGCTTAAGTGTAGAAATGTACTTATTCTCTGTATATTCCCCCACCTCGCCCCCCTCCTTTCAATAGCAGTTGCTTAGACTAAACGAGAACTAAGATAAACCCAAAGATTTATTAGCTGAGTTTCTTATAATTAGTATTCTTTCATTAATTTAATTTTCGCCGAAAAATACAACGGATCGGCAAAGACGTCACTGTATGTATCCATTACCTAGTGAAACATTGATTTCAATGTTAAACACTATCCTCGACAGAAACATCTTTACTCGGTATCGGGTCGTTGACGAGCTGTCGTGTTCTGGTCTGCTAAGTGAAACGCACGACGCTGGTGCGAACGACTTAAGCCAGCCGCACATTACCATCACACGTAAATGTAAAAAAATCTATCTCGGTTAATTTCAATCTCTTTTAGAAACGCCTTTGGGAAGTTTAATTCGGTTATAGGAAACATATATTACATGCAATTCCTTGTTGAGTCGCCGACACACCAACTCGGATCAACTTAAATGTAATACATTACAAAACTCATACTAAGTTTGTAATTTACGTTACGTTGAAATTACTTAGACCGTACCCTAAAAATCTGATGTCGGGCATCAAAGATCTTTGATTGGTTATCATGTCATGCGAATTTTATAACGAGAATGTCTTAAGTGTGCGGCCGGACTGTCAGCATCTCGGCACCGCTGCCAAGCCCTGTTCGATTGATTTACGCCGCAGATGCATGCTAACGGAATAGTTAGCCATGTTAGTTTCCGTGCGATTAAATATTAGACCACCATGTCATGAGTTTCGATTAATGCACGAAATTCTTTAATTTACACTGATATTCAATTCCGTCATCCAGTACAAGGAGTTATGTACAACTAGCTTTATACTTTTCAAATGTAAGTGCTGTAAGTTAAAAAATACGAGTACAATACGATGCTTCCGCATTTCGAACACACATATGTCATCCCCGTTTATTATATCATAGGTTCCTTATGAATAACGTATGTGTTATTTATGTGACATTAACTCCGGGCTAATATTTTATCTCTAACCGTGGTTATCGCTGCGATAGTAATATGATAAAACAAACGGACGTGTGTAGATCGTTACTCGCACGGCGCAGGAATGCCTGGTTTTTGTTTTCCAATTAACCACGTATTCCCAATAAAACTGAAACATGTTCAATTTGTTCTGCTTGAAACTAATGTAGAATGAAAAAAGCTTGTATCTGCTAGCAAAAATAAACATGTGCACATATTATCACATTCTACTGATAAGGAATATCAACTCCGGCTGTCGAAATTGGCGCAGTGCTTGATTTTATATTGCAAAATTAAACAAGATACCTACATGAAAATGTGACAACGTATTCAATATTGTTATATTCGTCGAGTAAAACGCCTCACAATATTAGGTATATGTAGGTACTATGCAAGAGATGAAAAATTTAATTTAATATGTAAAATGTAATAAGAAGGCATAATGATATCGTTTTTGTAAATAAACTGGACACACACTCTGCTCTCTGAACTTTGTAAGATGTTGAAATCATGTGAATTATAGTTATAGCTCAATTTATTAGTAAATATTACAATAGATATTTTATATTTCTTTAAATCACTATTGTTGAAAGGCGTCATAAAAATTATAATTCACCCAGGGCGTTAATCTGCTCGCGGCAAAATTGGACCTTGTTAAGTCAGCAATTTTGCGATAAAGAATAAAGTATGTTAAACAAATTTATAATACAGATTAACGAGAAATACGTATATAATAAGAATTATCCTCAGTGAACCCTGATTACTTCATCCAGGGCTTTTCTGAATTAATGTACGTTTTTCATTAGTTATGAAAGCAATATACTACCTTCGCAATTTGTAAATGAAAACTCAGAAAAGCGGAGAGCATTATGCAAATGTTAGAATCCGACCCCTGACAAAAAGTGTAGGGTCCTGAGGATATCAGATAGACGGAATTTAACAACCCCAATCAATTAATTGGTTTGGAATGCGTAAATTGAGCTCTTAAGTTAGTCATTGTTTAATTTTGTTGTAATTTTATTTGACTGCTATTTTTTAACCATCTCGGTTTTACATTGTAATTTTTAATTATATGGTAAACGGATCACGCAGTAAAAATTGAATGTCTGGTTTTTGTACGAATAAGTTCTTATTATAAGGAGCAGAATATTGAACTTCTTTGTAAATCATAAGTTAATCATTCAATTAGGAATTTGGCGAGAATTCAAAGTCCTATTTATGAAAGGAACAGTGTAAGTTTCATCGATTGAAAAGAGTTTCCTCGGTCTAGTGTTTTACACGTAAACACTATATTTATAATTACTTAATTAGGTATTTCGACTATCGCAGAGTTATACAAGGACGATCAAAATTAATTAATTCCCTGTAACTATAATTTCAATCTACAGTTATAGCTTTATTATTACACTGTAAGATTATATTCAACTAACACAATTGTTTATCTTATATTAATAATTGCTGATGACGTAAAATTTAATAAAATAAAGATAATAAAATTTGGTGTAAAATTATAAAATTACCTGAGCATATTCCCGGAACTGATGTCAATTAACAATTGATGTGAAAAAATTCTGGTAAATTGATTTATTTACATATATGCTTTTACTAATTTAATTAATTATTACTAGTTAAAAAAGAGACTTATTGGTTCATAATAAAAAACTAATAACGCAATATCTAAATTTATACGTGATTAGGTACTATTAGGTAACATTTTTAGTTAATATTTCAGATACACAAAACATTTTGTCCATATAATAAGATGTATTTGAATGGCTGAGAAAACCTAATTTCTGCTAGTCGCAATAATGGTAAATGCGCAGTGTGGCATCGAAAGGGCGGTATCATTAATTCCGTATTAGCAAAAAATGTTCCCTAAATTATCCCACCGCAGACAGCCGCCTCTTTCACGCTTCACAAACTTTGGCTAACGTTGCTTTTACCATTTAAAGCTTTTATAAGTTCCGAACCGGAGTTAAAAAAATATTCTAAAAGACAAAATATTGTACGGTTTTTTCAAATATTATTGAGTTGCTTTTTGTTGGTTCGAATAGGAAAAAATACGACCATTCAGGCATTTAGTTTTTGATAAATGTAGATACCTATCAAAAAATATCTGAAACTATTTCTATTATTTTTCATATTCTCATGCGGGGGTTCATGAACGTTGGGTTTAAAAATAGACAACCATATGTGGGGTTCATGTATGACTTCATTTTTGTCACGTACTTTATTTATTTTTTTATCTTGTTTATTATTCATTCAAATTCAAAGGAATCAATTCTGTCATTGAAAACAGAACTCTGAATATAAAACCTTTATATTTATTTCATGAGTAAGTAATACAGAAGTAAAAATACAGAAATATTCAAATTATCAGATAATACTGTGGTATCATATTTTACGAGTGATTTAATAAAGTATCGCGAAGTTGCGTGATTTTAAACTAAATAATCGGAAAAAAAATGTAATAAAAGGATGGGTGAGATTAATTATTATAAAAGTATAAACAAAAGATCAGAAGAACATCTAACATCGTAACAATCAGACAAAGCAAACGGTTTATACCAATCGGAACGACGTTACCTCAAATGTTACTAATATTACGGTTTGTTCGGCGCATTCGTGGTTTACTGTACGTTTGAAATATTTTTCTCACGTTCGGAAATTTTCCTAGTCCACTGGGTTTTATAGGATTCAATTGAAGTTTTGAAATCAAATAACAATCATTGTTAGTATATAAGCTTTTGGGAATATTTTAATTTATCGTAATTGCTTGGTTGTATTACGTTTATTGATATTACGTAAATTACAACTTTTTGATTGAAATGTTTTAATTTCTTGTATGGCAGATAAACTAAATTGCAGGAATACGATTAATTGTTTCATGAATGGCCTGCAGCGTCAACGCGGACGCTCGAGTCAGTGACGAAGCTTGTAGTTGACGTCTCTACAACTTTATTGAATCAACTATTATCTCCATTCAATGGACAGAAATGAAATACGGCGTTCGTGAAGAAAACGTAAGCTAAATAGAGCATAATAAAGTTTCGTATTTGTTTTCTTCATATTAGAAAAACACTGTTTGAATTCCAAAATATTTATTCGGTAAAGAACTGTTTTTATCGCAATATTTATATAATATCACGATTTTTTATCACAACGAACAGTAAGTATATTTTGAACGAATTCATTTAACATTGTTTGTCATATAGTGTCAGGGATAATATGCTATAAGAATTTTGTGTAGAACTATTTTAGAATCCCTATGATTAAAAGTCATTACGTACATATACTTAAAAACACAAGGATTCAAAAAAGGTGGCAACAATAGTTTTATAAACAGCAAAACATAAGACAAAAGATA
>DVRM01000351.1:0-10625 GCA_018232405.1 Junonia genoveva | reverse complement strand
CGACGAAAGAATCCCGCTTTTTTCACCCAAAAAGTTTAAAAATCTCGATTTGGCAAGAAAAAAATCTGGCAACGCTGCTTGTATCGTACATGTATTGTATACTTGTGTGTAAAATTCAACCGCTTTTGTGTATCCATTTCCATAACGAAAACGAGAGGAATAATAACATTCCTTGTATAATGCCGGTTATTTTTTAAGAGAGGGATATAATAGTCATCCACGTTTATTGCCATCTCAAGGTCCCTCTGAATATTAACAGCGCGTTACAAAGGCCACTGTAATCGTGACCAAAATCGTAAAGAAAACTCCCGGGAACAGAAAGTGGCACTCATAGTAAAGACGTATCAAATAGCTGTCTATATCTTCGACAAATGGTCGAATGTTCCAGAATACGAAATATGGGAAAAGTTGAGGCGAAATATGGAGTCAAGGTTTTTAGGGTCGCCTCGAAAGAAATCAATTACTAAAATTGCGATTTTTACAACTTATTTTGTAGTTTTACTCTTATTTCTACTTTTGTACTTTATATTGTTTGTAGTTTGTCTTTTATTAAGGTTTTAATTTAGAAATAATAGGTTAGAGTTTCAAAAATATCAATGCTTTTTTCCTGGACATTTTATTCATAAATTTACGATATCGACAATTTTTCTTTAATTTTGACGTGCTACCTACTTTAAAAAACAAGAAATTGAATTTACAAACATTATGCAGAAGAAAAAGCTGGAACGTTTTCTCTTTTTCGTGGTTGCAATGCTTCATAGCTGTCAAACTTTCTTTATTTATTTCAAATCAATGAAAACAGTAGACGGAGTCACTGTCAGCTGCTATGAGAATTGATGGATTTAGAATTGCATGATAGCTACTAAAATTGAATAAATACTATGTATAGAAAGTGATGTATAAAAAAAATTAACTTAACTGAACCCATTTTTGTAGTTAGTATACAGCCTTATTTATGGCATCTAAAACATAGCCTATGTCCCCAAGTTTATATCTATCTACCTTCATATCAAAAGTCATCGAAATTAGTTATTCGGTTTAAACGTTTCAAACAGTCAGGAAGACAAAGAAACATAAAAAGTTACTTCGTATCCATAATATAAGTATGGATGAAATAAGCTATGAACGGCGATTCGTGGCTTGATTCATACATTTTCATACTTTTGATTGTACCGCTCGCCGCGCCGCGCTTAGCCGCCGCTCTCCGCGGCAAGTTCGTGAACAGGCCGTTAAGCTGTGAACGGTCTATTTCAATGGAAGGTCTTATTCCTAAGTTTAAGTGAAGTAGCTATTAGCATTTGAGCTTAAAGTCTTGAATCTGCGGAACGTTTTGACATTCTAAGAGCATTTATTTCAAATATCTAATTACATAAAAGTAAAATTCCTTTCATTGTCTGGCGGATAATGAAAGCTGGGATTGCGGATTGATTTGTAAAGAAACGAAATGAAAAAAATTTTGAAAATCTAGATTTTAGAAAAATTGTTGATGTTGTAACCTAGGATGTAAATAATTTAGAGTACGGAGCGTCGTATTTATTAGTCTATAATATGCTGAGTGATTGTTTAAAAATCGTTTGCAACTCATCTTTTCGTTTGTTTTTTTTTCTGTGTCACCATTTTAAGTTAAACACTCTGCATAAAAAAAATATATATTAAAATATTCAATAATAGTTTATCTCGACGAGAGTGGCGCCACTTGTTTTTCGTTTGACGTGAAACATAGTGTTGACGTGACATATTGGACTTTGGGTTTGTATTTATATTTTTTTATCGTTTGATAAATTTTTTATACTATTTAAAAATATTTACATTTTCAATATGTCTGAATATTTATATTCAGCGTTCCAAAATAAAACATATTTTAATAAAACTGATATTCTGTTGGTCAGTTTAATATAAAGGATAATGTTTTCATATAATTAATTAAAATATTTCATACTTACGAGTTATAATGGCATGGTAGTAAAACCGCCTGAAATGTGAAATTGTTGAGGTTGGAATTCTTAATTGCTTTTCATCGAAATAGCAACAATCCGGTCATTATTAAACGGTAATAGGCTATTTGAGAATTTCTCTTTGCATATTTTTTTAGTTAATTAGTAAATTGTATCAGCCCTCTGATATCAATCGATAATCAAGGAGGAAGATGAAATTATACGATTATATTGTAGTAATTGCAGTAATCAATGAAGTATGAAAATTATAATCAAATGTAAGCAAGGGTTATAAAATTCTTAAATATACAAGAAAAGTTAAACTTTGATAATTACCACAGTGTTACTGGTTTTGCAAAAAACTTCATAGTTGTTGTTTTGTCGACTTTGTTTAGCTTGATTAAGCTATACGAAGCTTTTTAAAGAATACATATATAAAGCAATGCAGTGGACAGTAAGCCTTACCCTACATAATATATTGAATAACATTATATTGAATGATATTATTTACTTCGCAGATATTTTATTGAATACAGTTCAAGCGTTTAAAACTGATGCAATTAGTATTTACTAATTGCAGCTAATTATGACGATAAATTAGATATGCTTTCAAAGGTCGTTGATTTGTTATATTTATTTAATATTGTATATATGTGTTTGTTTATTATTAGGTATGTAAATAATTGACTATTTCAGTTCTGTCTGCGGTTTCGTCTGTGTATGTTTAAGTTTTTCAAACAGTAAAAGTGTAGTAATATGCTAATAACTGTTTTAAAATTATATTAAGTACCTATTTGTATTTTCAGGTGATGTTATTATCTTTTATTGCCTACACCTTAAGCCCAAAGGAGTTTTTAACAAACTTACGTTAAAAGTTCAGTGGTTTGACCGTAGAAATAGAAATATGTAGTTTTGTTGTTGTTATTCGAAAAAATAATAGAAATGAACAGATCGCTTTTTTTCAAAACATTTATACTTATTATCAAGCTGGGACAAACCTATACAAAAACAAAACAAACCACAGTTTCCAATAACTATAATTCACTTAAAATCCGGGAAAACCTCACAAGGACCGGTTCTTACAAATTTAGCTTTCGGATTCTTCTTCTGGTTCACATTCGCACACGCCATCCTACATTCGTTCACATAGGTTATGTTGTCATCAGCGCATATGGGGTAGTACACCCTGGGGCAGTTTTGGCACAGGGGGGAGGCTGGGAAGGTGTCCAGGGAAGGCACGTCGACGGAGTAAGGGTTGAAAAAGTCGTTGAAGTCCTCTTTACTTTGACAATTATTGAGGTGGTACTCTGTAATGTTGTGAATTAGATTTTATATCGTCATTACGACTACAATACCGCGTTAATAATACCTTATACTACCATTATTTTAAGTGAGATATAGAGCTATAAATTTACTTCCATAACTGATATTAATCTGCAATCGGAACCTTATGAAAGGTGTAATAAATAAGTAAAGTTATGCGCTCTCAATAGTTCTTCCATTATGTAAACTTTACGTAAGGCTCTAAACCCGATATAATTTTGGCATTATCTTACTATAATAGTCCGATTTACGCGACTTGAATGAAGTGACCTTTATGCCATACGCTGCGCACAACATTAAATTAGGTATCGTGTTCAAACATTTCCAGTTTGTTGAATTAACCTATACTATGATTACGATAGTTTACGATAATGTATGAAAGTTTACCCTAAGACACAATTACTTTTAGACTAATGTTTATCTAAATACCACGTACCTATGATACCGCAACACGCACTAACTTTAAGTTCCCATATTTAGTCGACGTTATTACATGTTTTAATTACAAACACTAGACAGAAACTACTCAATCAAGCTAAGTGCTGAGCGACAGAGACCGAGCCCAAACAAGCCACCTTTGTGGGCTCCTCTTGAGCGCAACTATTGAGCACACTTAATTTACAAAGCTAAATATTCGCTTAATCTAATGTTTTAGTTACGTGTGACATAATAGATGTTGTATAAGTGTAGGTCTTTCTATTTTGTTCGAAATGCTTTTGAGTATTACGTAAGTATAAAATACTTGGTTAATTTGCAATGACTCATTCTAAAAATCACAATGAAGATAAATAAAGTATACGCTCCTTTTTAATGATAGTAGTACTGTAAAATGTGTTAGTAAAATCAACATTTTCAGTCCAGTTTCATCGCGAAATGTGATATAAATAGCTGAGATAGTTTTTTGTAATAATCATTGTTCAATTACTGTTTTACCTCATAGGAAGGAGGAGGAAGATGTTTTGAAACTAAATTTATTACAGAAAAAATAAAATAAAAATAAAGTAGTAAAAGTAATGCACGTATTAAGTGCTCGTTCACGTGTCCATACAGAATCAGAGCCGGAAAATGTAAACGAGAAAAATAGTATTTTTTTCTTTTTATTTCTAGCATATTAAAATCATTTAAAGCACTAGTAAAGCCATGAGGCATGAAACATAATAAAATATAATTTCGTATTAATAAATAATATATAAACATACCGAGGTACACAAAGCCTATTAACAGCTGCCTAATTATGAACATGGTGTAGTGTTTTTGCTAACAAAGCCTCAAGTTTGACGGTAATCAAGATTTTACGGCATTAATTAAACTCCATTTAGTTCGTTAATTAACATCGCGTAACGTATGCAATTTAACAACGGCTTAATTGTTAAATAACATGTCGGCGGTTGTCACGTTACTATTTCAGTTAGGGTAAGATGAAACTTGTTGAACATTTTAACAAATAATCTAAATTTTATTTATTAAAATTTAAAATTATATAATGAATATATGTATGGATAGGTACATTATTATATTTATACTGGTATTATAAACCAGGGTTGTTATGAAGTTCCGTACCCGTAACTGAAACTATCGAATATTCGAAATAAAAAATCTATCCCTAACGTAATCTATCATTATATAATCACAGTTAAATTAAATTTTTTATAGCTTGAACCGCGAGGCTTATAAGTAAATAAAGTATGTTTTATTAGATCTTTAAAAGTCAAATATAGAAAGAATTAGTTTATTTCAAAAACAGAAATATTTGTAATTTCTTTGCAAACATTGGTACAAAGGCAACCGCAGAAACAAATCAAAGTAATTATTAAGTTAATTATTACTTTGGAAAGATAAACGATTAATATCGGTTATTTTAATATTTAAGTAAGAATAATTTTCGTTCGAAACTTTAACGATTACAAACAGGTTAATTATGTAGGACACGAAGTTTTCAATTTTGGAAAGTCAATTTACATATATACCTACTTATATATATTAGAGCCAATTTTATTTATTAAATGAATAGTAATTAATGTTTATTTCAACAATGACTGAACATCCTTTTGAAAACATTTTATTTTTATTATTTTAATTGACACAGTCGCTAAGAAACTCAACACACAACTCACAAAATCATTTTACAATTCCTCACAAAATTTCGGTATAAATAACACATTGTTAGGCAGTTCGTTTCCCAACCCTTGCCATTTGGTAAAAAGAAAAAAAAAAATAACAAGTCCCCATAACATCCGAAGAGCATTTTCTCTGAAATCGTTTAGAATTTCGCGAGGTCGCCCTCCATTAGGTTGCCAATCGAAGGTAAGGTTATTACCATTGTGATGCAAAATACGGAAAACCGGTAAAATTGTACCTTAGGACTCTGTTACACGGTTGTTGAATCCGAACATTGTAAGTTTTCATTAATGAAATGAACCGTTCATTTCATTTGGAACTATTTATTACGGTCTGTCAGTCTTAGCGTACCGCAGATTGTATGAAAAGAAACACGAAGGGTTTCTTTAATTTAATAAGTATCACTGAACACGTTATCTAATATTGTACCCTATATTACAAAACTAATTCCCGATATTAATAATGTTGTATCAGTTTCTCTTCTTATAAGCACAAATCGATAGAAAGTAATATTTGTTCTTCGCAATACGGACAAATTACGAGAGTAATACTAGACTATTCCATTATTTAGATGTTCATAATACATCGTCAAAACAAATTAACAAGTAAGGCATTTAACAGCGTTCCTTCACCGTGGTATTATTTGTCTGTAATGTGAGTGTTCTATAGTGGAATAGGTTAATTTTATATTATTTCACAAAAGACAACACAATTTGTTCAATTATAATCAATATCATTATAATCAAAATTAATATAAGAATGTGCCTGAGACCTTCTTCTACGGAACGCTAAAACCGAACGTCTTCCCATTGGCTACGTGCGACATCAGCGCCGTAGTTTCATATTTACAACCCTCTCTTCCTTCCATTGATCTGAGTGAACGGTCCATATTAAATCCGCTCCGAATAAAAACTGTGTGTGTCTGAAGTAATTAGTGTTTGGACACCACCGCTTGTGTCACTTGTGTTACCAACGAACCAGCGCCTGTGGAGGGCGTATAAATAGGACCTAACGCCTGCTGGGCCCAGCTAAAACACGGATTCGGCGCGACTAGAGGTAAGTTGTTAGGGCATTCCCTATTATACGCAACAGTGGGTAAGTCTTGATAATGTAAACTACATTTTGTCTAACAAATATATTATTTTATTTACTCGTCTCTGTTACAAAACCAAAAGCCAACGCAAGCAAAGTTGAAGGCAAACTCTAGTAATTGAATAAATGTTTTTGTACCTTTCCACCCAGACCTCTTGTATAGTAAAGGTACCCAAATCGGTCGAGTGATTTTCACAATTTCACATTATGCGTGATCATGCAGAAAGGCTGGTGCTCAAATAAAGGTTTTCTTTATATATTTATGTAACTTTTTATATTGTATACGAGTATGTTTTTAATATTCACATATATTCACATGATTTACAGCGTTAAAATTGTACCTATATGATTTTTAAAATTAGAACTACTTTAGCATAGTTATGGATTTTTTCGTAGATAATAGCTAGAAGAACGTAATTTCCTAAAATATCGTGTCTATTTGTATTGTATTGTTTTTAAACAGCAATTAGAATTCTATAGAAATTAAATATTTAATTCATGGAATTTATGTTATTTTTATTAAAGAACATATAAACTATCTTAAGAAATATGATTCTTTTATACATTTGACACCTTTTAAACGAAAAGAAAAAAATACGAAAAGCTGGCGTAAAATTGAAGTTAAGATAATATTTCTTTGATATTAAAATAAGTTGTACAATGTATTTATCTAGAATTATTAAAAGTGTATCAACATATCGTATTAAAAACCATACTAGGTATATTATCCATAAAGAATAGTTGGTACGAAAAAATAGAATGTTAAAAAAAGATTCAGATCAAGTCTCTCACTGAATATGTATCATGTATTCGAATATATATAAGATATTTTTTCATGAAATCGCTTTCAAGGTGACTTATGTGATTCCAATTTTTATAACTCTAACCGTACATTGTAGATTTATTGTATCGATAGTTTTGTTAAAGGAAAAATCAGATCCAATAGATAATTCAGTAAGTTATCCGAATTAGTTACAAATGCCGGAAAAATATTAATCACAACTGTGACCGTGTTAAATATTTCATAATTTAGTTGCTTTTTGTGATAAAATACCTTAGTCTAGAATCATAATGAGAGAAAAAATAAAGACGTCGTCTCTTTAGGCTATAGGTAATCTAAAACATCTAACTTAATCTTGACAAGTTACGACAGAATTAATATTTTAAGGCCTTTATTTATTATCAAGCCAAAAGATAAGCCTAAAGGAAAATAATTCAATCTGAAGTCTGCAAAAGAAATACAAAATAACTTCTTCGTCTTTTATTTTTATATTATATTACTATCTATAAGAAATCAGAAATAGGTAGGATTTAAATGGAACAGCAAAGTGATCTCGAAAATGGCCGCCCCGTCCCTTTTATAGTATTGCTGCTAACATTACAATAAAACAATATTCTCAAATTAAACTAATACATAAAAAAGTTACTTACACAACTTTAAGTTACTTACCCAACTTACACAAGTCATGCGACTTACCCAAAAATACTAACTAAAACTATTACTATCGCTGATCTATCAAAAATATACTTAACACGATAGACAGCGATACTTTTACACAATAATTAGTCCCATGTTACCATTTAAAAACAATTTAAGAATAAGCAATAATATAATTAAGTCAAAAATAAATCTAAGGTTGAAAAAAGCTGTAGTATTCGCTCCTTATAAATATATTTACATACATCTTCGTGCCTCGTTAAATCCCCAGAGACGTTACCTACTCTCTTTGATAGGACCGTCTTTATTTCGTTTGTTTTGGCAATGACGTTGAACTCCCACGGAATAAAATATTATGTTCATATATTTGATACTATCTTGTTCTATTTCCGTTCCATTTAGAATATGAAGTATTTTATAAGACATTCCTGCTGATACCAAGATTTTTTCTTAATTTTGTCTCAAGGTCTGCATTAGTTAACAAATCTGTATGGTTTTGGATAAGGTTTCAGAACGTGTCAAAAATTTATACAATTTTTATTTTAGCAAAGCTAAGATGTAAAATTGTTCACGGTGTGATAGTCAGACTAAATCGGATATTGGGCAGCAGGTACGTATGCTAAGAATCCCTTTGACCTTCCTACTTTCGGAGCATTTTTACCTTTTATCCCAGGTCAATACCTAATGTCCCTTACATTAGAACCGTTTTAGAAACGTGAGGAGCTGTTCCTTAAAATTGAGACATCATTTATGCATAATGTGACTTTCGATTGAGAAAGGCAATTTGAATCCTATTTCGTATGTTGTAGGTTCGTTTTTCTATTGGCAGTTTGTAATAAATATACTTTTCGCTTTATTAAACCGTGAAACAGAAAGGTTGAGGATATGTATAATACTTTTATAGTCCAACAAGTGTATGATTTAGTTGAAGATCTAAAAACAACATGGCACATTGAGTTACATAAAATATAAAAGTTAAGAAGAAGAATATTTTGTCTCAGTAACATCAAGAAACAATATCTATATTTGTAAAATCAATACACATCGTAATAAAGCCTTGAAATATTACTGTCTGTAGTGTAGGTATATCCAGTATGTGAAATAAGTGTTTGAATTACAGCCCCGAGGTTCTCACAATCAGCATTTCATATCATAGCATTTGATATATTATATTAAAATGCGAAACAAAAACAAAGAAACGTAAAATAAAATCCAAATATTATATATTTCATGTTTTTATTTATGTCCACTACGAGCAATAATTTTATAAACACAGGTGTCGTCATAACGTGAACCGTTGAATGTGTATTATTATTTTTTTTCTAGTTTTGGATGTATAATAATCTAACACAAATAAAGACATATTTGAAACTGTTATTTATTCATTACAGAATTAATAGAGAGATACCAAATTGGCTCATCAAAAGTTAAATTAAAACTAGATAAGAGACATTATATAAGAACATTAGATGAAGAAAAACATGAAAGAGACATTACGCCTTACACTATGAATGCAATACGCAGAGGAATCTATGTTATTGCATTTCGCACCCTTCAAAACAGAGCGCAATATAAAGCATTCCTGCTGACTATTGAATAATAGTTGAATGGATTGCAGAATAACTGGCAGCTTGAGACCTGGCACCAGTATTATTCTTATAATGGAGTTTTCAATTTAAAGAAGTATTTTTGAGAAGGTATTTGATTTAAATAATAATAATAATAAATAAATAAATATATACGGACGAATCACACAGATTGAGCTAGCCCCAAAGTAAGTTCAAGACTTGTGTTATTGGATACTAACTCAACGATACTATATTTTAGAATAGATGCATATATAGATACACATCCAAGACCCAGGCCAATCAGGAAAAGATCGTTTTCCATCATGACTTAGCCGGGATCGAACCCGGCGCCTCCACGTCGCAGGCAGGCAGGCGTACGCTGACCGCTGCGCCACGGAGGTCGTCAAAATAAATATAATGAGATTGTGTAAACAATTTTAAAATTATTTCGTCCTGACCTAAAAGCTTTCTTTTTGTATATCACGAAATACTTCAGAATGCTGATAATAATTTTTAGAAATATCTTGCATCATTTGGAGTGGCAAAATTCTGAATTTTGGTAAAACACATTTCAGTTTGAAATAAAACTATGCTATCAATTAAAACATAAACCAACTTTACTAATCTATTAACACCATTCAAAGAAATGCTTAAAGACTAAAAACAAACAAAATTATCACACAATTCATTTTTACGTTCAAATTTATTTGATAAAATTAAAGCCCAACTCTCGATTACGAAGGGTCGGGTATAAGAAAAAGCGACAAAGCATAAACGAAATTACACCTGTTTTTATTGCTGGGTCCGGATATAAATAGGAAAAATTTGCCGTAGTATTAAAATTATGATCGCTGGAACCAATTGGAATTATTGGGTACTAGCTGTTACCCGCGGCTTCGCCCGCTTGTTTTTCGGTTTGTCTTTAAAAATGTTCTGCCCGTAGTAATTTTGTGATTTATAAATTGGCGACCCCTAAACATATAGCGAGTTAATAAACGTGGCTACATGTGGTGATATGGGCACGCAATTCATTTCCCAAATGAAGGCGAAGAAGATAACGTAGAGAGATTCAATGTGAGAGTCTTCAGTGACATTAGTCCAGAAGTTGAGTGGAGTTAATACACGTGGCTGTATGTGGCGATATGGGCACGA
>DVRM01000350.1:0-10626 GCA_018232405.1 Junonia genoveva | reverse complement strand
AATGCACTTTCGATTAGGACTGACTAAGCAGCTTAGTAAAAATATGGATGTTTGCTATAACTATTGTATTACTATAAAATATTCTGGATATGTTTAATTATTTTCTGGATATGTCTATTATTATACAAAATTATAATCCATTGACCATAAAATCTATTTCTTTTTTTAAAATATTTTCAATATATTTTCTGTTAAATATAGGAACGGTAAAATTTTAAAAGTTATAAAAATTGCGCTGTATTTCTAACAACAATGAAAACGAGATATCCAAATATTTTTTCGATTGTTATTTATGAGTCCTTTAAAAGGCAAGTGCCCTATAACGGTAGAAAAAATACTGTAAAATTTAAAAGTGGAAATAGATATGGAACCAGTTATTTTATTGCTAATATAACTGTGTCAAGATATCGGTCCTAAAACTTCGCATAAACGGTAACATCCCAAAACAACTTTTTTAAATAATTTACAAACCGACGCTCGATTGATCTAAATGAGACGAAATGTTTCCCGACCGATTGTTGATTATTTTTTACTAAGAACACTTTAGTTACTGAAATATGACTTCGATTTCACGGTTTCTGATTTGCCGTATTAAAATTATTTTCTGAACTAAAAAACGCGTTAGTTCAAAACTTGCTAAAATTTTATAAACGATTTCAATAATTCACTTAACAGATACGAGATCGGAGACGGCACTCACGTCTCCGAAGAAGGTTACGTCATGAACCCGAATACCGAACAAGAGACGATCGTGAAGAAGGGCTTCTACTCCTACAAGGGGGCTGACGGCAAGGTTTACTCCGTGACCTACTGGGCTGATGAAACAGGCTTCCACGCTGTAGGAGACCACCTGCCCAAGCCCCCTCCAATCCCGCCAGCGATCCAAGCGTAAGTATTTACTTATTTAATATTAAAAAAATTTTATTTTAACTATATTTATACTGTATGAGAAAAACAAAACAAGTCATTATATACATATCTCATGTCAATCACACAACGAACTTTAGTCTGGCGATACCTCTTTTGGCCAAAATTGCTATTTAAGCTACAAAAAATAGATATACCGGTACATTGTTAAACAATTAAGAGTCGTGTATGGCAATAAGTTCCGAAAAATTACGTGATAATTTCTTTTATATTTAAAAAAAAATATCACGTAAATTTTCGTTATTTTGTAAAAATTCGTCATGACTGAATCGTCAAATTAGTAATTATGAAGATTTTTTCTAATATTAACCTAAAAAAATCATGACGACGAAATATAGCTATATCGTCAAAATGTAAATAAAACATGATAACGGTCCAATGTCTCATAACACATCGTTGTATTGTAAATGAGAAGAAAAATATAAATATCTCCTAATGATGTTATAACAGCAATTCCTCAATGTAACTAAATTTATTTATTTTTCAAATTTGCATTAACATGGGTATAATGACTTCTAAACACATACATTATTCATGAACGGATGAAAAATCATTTCAAATATACATAATCATTGCACAAAAAATGTTATTGTTATATTTTACATAGAAAAACATATGTGTATTTTTGTTACAAGCTGTCAATTTTTTATATTTATTTTGACTTAATATCGTCAAGCACAACATTGAAATAATTTTAGTCTTACTTACACTCATACAATTATGAATGTATGCAAATACTTGACTTAAATTTCTGTTATAGATCGATCGACCAAAATGCAAAGGAAGAAGCAGCGAAAGCCGAAGCAGAGAAGAACAAGCCTCAACAACCGCAACCAGGCTACTATCCCCAGGGACATGAACCTCCGAAGCCCCTGCAACCAGAGGCTCAGAAACCAGTAGCCCCACCCCAATACCAGTACCCCACGTATTACCCTCAGCAACAACAGACTTATTACCCCCCACAACAGAATTACCCTGCCCAGACCGGTTACGGAAAGTAATGAACATATTTAGGACTTCTAACAATATGGAACAGCAAATAAGTCGTCAATTACCTTATGTCATGAATTAGATAACATTTATTTTTATAAATGTGATACGTACTAACATTCGACAAGTTACCTCAACGTAAAATGTTAACGACAGCTATCTTGGTCACGATTTTTATTGTGAACTTGATAGCTGCGAGTGTTTCAAGCGGTTTGTGACAAACTTCTCTCGAAACCAGTGTGATATGATGTACTCGTAATTATTTTTAAATAAATTTTTAAGTAATAAAATTTGTTTTTATACATACCATGTAAACATACATCACTAGAGTCAAACGCTAAGACCATTTTACCTGTAACGAAGAAAATAATTTAATTTTAATACATGTTGTCTTATAATACTGTTTACTATTGTAAGCACAAAATACACATTTAACATACAGTTCAGCTTTTGAAACAACCAAAAAGGGAAAACCGGTTTAAAGGGGCAATGACACTGATTAAACGAAAATTGCATCACTTTTCTTTGATAAAATTCGCATCAGAATAACTATAAAGAATATGCGACTTGTCGAGTTATCGACCACATAAATAAAACTCGATGAGGTCATCCTATTGGGTTCAATAAAAGGATCGTTGATACGCAAAATGTTTAAGATTAAATCGAAGTTACTTTTTGTTTATTGATAATTTTATATACTTTTTGTAAGACGACAGGATGTGAAGGAAAGAGTCAGGTTTCCGGGTATCACTCAGCGTAAGTAACGATTCTAAGTATGTTAGGTCGATTTTTTTGTGATAATACAAGTGCATAATAACAATAATATAATAATAATAATAATAAAGCTTTATTTATTCCATGCATAATATTAAAAGATAACAATTGATTATAATATTCGATTACAATTTAATACCTTAATTAGATTTGATTGCAATTATAATATATTCTATTATTTGTAATTACACATGATCGTAAGCTGATTTTTCATAAATTGATATTAATATTAAATTGTTTATACAGATTATCATTAGCAATATAAATTAATAATAATAATATATATTTCATATTTAATTTATAAATTAATAATGAAATGATAATGAATTGATTGTAATAGATTTTTAGTGCATGGACCCCGTTCGGGTAAAAGCCTCCCCCAAGGAGTGCCATCTTTCTCTGTCGTTAGCTTTTTCAAGCCAGTTTTCGCCTGCGCACGCTATTATTTCATCTGACCATCTGGCCCTTGGTCGACCTCTTGATCTGGTGCCTTTTGGCCCAGTCCACTGTACTGACCGTAAAGTCCATCTGTCGTCCCTGTAACGGGCCAAGTGACCAGCCCACTTCCATTTAGCCTTCAATGCGAAAGTTAAGGCATCGCTTACTTTGGTCTTCTTTCTAATGTCGACATTCTTTACCTTATCCTTTAGTTTTATACCTAGGCAGCTTCTCTCCATTCTTCTTTGTGTAGTTTGGATTTTGTTCCTAGTTTTGAGATCAAAAGTCCAGGTTTGGCAACCATAAGTAAGGCTGGGTAGCAGTGCTGTATCCATGACTATTTTCTTGATCGGTAGCGGAAGTTGCGATTTTAATATTTCCTTATGGTGCCAGAACTTGTTCCAGGTAATTGCCACTCTACGATTTAGTTCTTCGCTGTTTCTTTCTTTACTAAAAGATATTTGCTTTCCTAAGTATGTGTAGTGGTCGACGAACTCGAGAGGAGTGTTATTTATTGAGATGGGCATTGCTTTGCGATTTGACATAATTTTTGTTTTTTCCAGATTCATTTCCAAACCAGTTTTTATACTAGCCTGGTTCAGTTCGTTTACCATTTTGTTTATTTGGTGAGGGGATTCCGAAAATAGAATTATGTCATCAGCGAATCTGAGATGACTTAAAAATTTCCCATTTATATTAATACCTTTATTGCACCATGACAGCTCTTCCATTATGTGTTGTAAAACGGCTATGAATAATTTTGGTGAGATCGGGTCTCCTTGCCGGACGCCTCTTTTTATGTTGATTATTTCGCCCACTCTATCCAGTTTGACTCTACTCGTGCTGTTAGAGTAAATATTTTTAAGGATATTGATGTACTTTTCGTTTACATTTAGTGCTTTTAGAGACTTCCAGATACTCTCGTGGGAAATTGAGTCAAAAGCTTTTTTGAAGTCGATGAAAGCCAAATATAAGGGTTTATTAAACTCTATATATTTTTCTATTACCTGGTCGACCACTTGGATATGATCTATAGTGCTGAAGCCACTTCTGAAACCGGCTTGTTCGATCGGTTGGTGGGTATCAATGACTGGAGCTATCCTTTCAAGTAGGCAAGATGCGAAAAGTTTGTAGAAACAAGACATCAAACTTATAGGACGATAATTTCCTATATCAGCTGGGTCGCCTTTTTTGTATAGTAATATAATTTCTGATGTCGTCCATTCCTGTGGCACAGCTTCCTCTTCCAGTATTTTATTCCATAGGATAGTTATTGTTGGCAGTAGAAGGGTCTTCGCAATCTTGATGCATTCGTTGGTGATTCTATCCGGTCCTGGGCTTTTTTCTGATTTAAGTTTCGTTAATTGTTTCAATATTTCATGCTCTGTAAACTGATTTATTGAAGAGGTAACTGTGCGGCTATAAGAAACCACGTTTTGATTTTGTGACTCTGGCTGACTGTATAGATCAGCGTAGAAGTCAGTAGCAGCGTTTATAATTTCCGTGCGAGAGATGCATTTACTGTTGCCAGACTTGAGAAAAGGGACCCATGTTTTAAATTGATTCAACTCTTTGTAAGCTTTTTTGGTAGATCTAGAGTTATTGAGGTGTTTATGTATAGTTGTTGTTCTGTATGTAGCGTAGCACCTTTTTATTTCTTTGTTGGTAGCTTTGTATAAAGTTTTTAGTTTGTCTTTGTCAGTTTTGCTTAGCTGGAACTTATTTTGTAGTTCGCTTCTTTCTTTCATGAGTTCGAGCGCTCTCGCCGATAGGATTTTGTTCTTGTGTTTTCCTTTAATGCTTTTTAGACTTAACTTCATGTAGTGCGTAATTTGTTGGTATAACTCCTCCACGTTATGATTGTGTTGATTCTCTGTAAGTTGTGGCATAAATTCATAGAGGTTTTTAAGATACGTTTCTTGTTCTGCTGGAGTTTTTAGCTTAGTGGATATATTGGAGAAGTTTCGCCTACTTTTCTTTGTTGTGTTCAGGTGTATTGTTGCTCTTAGTAGTCTGTGATCCGATCCAAAGGAGAAAGATGGTAGTACTTCGTATTTAGAAATCAAGCGGTGTTTCGTGGTCATGATGTAATCTATTTCATTTTTAGTGTTTTTATCTGGGGAGATCCATGTCCAGCGGTTTTTTGGTTTTAAATTGAACATTGTGTTTATAATTTTTAGGTTGTGTTCTTGCGCGTATTGAATCAGTCTCATACCCCGAGCACTTCTGGTGCCGTACCCGTACTCTCCTGTTACGGAACGTTCGCACATTTCTGGAACTCCAATTTGAGCGTTAAAATCACCTATAGAAAAAATGTACTCAGTAGGGGTCGAATCGTGAGCTTTCGCTAAGTCCTCGTAAAAGTTGTCTATTTCCTCGTGTGGTGAATTTTCAGTGGGGGCGTATGCTTGAATCACCGCAATACACAGATTTTCTATTCTGATTTCCAGTACGCAAACTCTTTCAGAAATCCCAGTAAATTTTGTGATGTTTTCTTTGTATTTCTTCTTTACTAGAAAACCTACTCCGTATAGTCCCTTTGTATAGCCAATGTAGTAGAAAATATAATCATTGTCTTCAATTATCTTTTCTCCTAGGCGTCGAACTTCGCTCAAACCTATTATATCATGTTTAATATCTGCGAGTGCAGCTTTGAGCTCAATATATTTTTGATCAGAAGACAGTGATCTTACGTTAAGGGTGCAAAGATAAATGGTATTTTTTGTGTTAATGAGTGTCCTTGGGGGGTTTTGGTCGAACTCTCCCGCGGTGACCGGCCGTACTGGGAGATAATGCCTGAGTGGGGGGTCCGGTGTTGGTTGCTATTTGGTAGTATCCTTTAGTGGTTTTGATTGATTTTGAGAAGCTTCTGATGGGGTGAATGCTAATCTAGGCGTCTGTTTTAGGTAGTTTTTCATGCTAGTTGCTTTATTTTTCTTCAAAGGTTGCCTTTCAATCTGTTGAGGTTCTTGGCTAGCAAGGAGAGTTGTCTCCGGTGATTCCGATAAGTTTCTCTTGCTTGGTTGGCTACGTGAAGGAGATTTCTTATTTAATATAATAAGTTTATCATATTTAATTATTGCTGTGTTGCCTGCTTCTTTTTCCCTCTCTAGTTGGATTTGCAACTCCTTACGTTTTTTTAAGACTTCAAGTGGGTAATCTTCTTTTATATAGTATGTGGTATTTTGTAGACGATACTTGTTTTTCTGAATTTTCAGCTTAAAACCTAGTGTATTAAATGTTATTATCACCGGCCTGATCTTCTCTCCCTTTTTTCCAATTCTTCTTACTGCTTCAATGTTATCTGTGTTACAGGATATGTTTAAATGTCTATTTATTATGCTAATTATAAGTTCTTCAAGTTCGTGGTAAGACTTTTCGCGCTCTTCTACTCCAAAAATTACTAAATTCTTGCGTCTAGCCTGTCTTTCTAAGTTTTCGATTTTTCTGTTTTGTTCTTCAATTTTTTGATCTAAAAGTTCATTTCTGAGTTCTAAGTTGCTAAATTTTTCGGTAAGACTGTTAACTATTGTGTTTTTGATGTCTTCTTTCATCTTTAACATGTCTTCTTTTTGCTGTTTCATATCTTGTTGCATATTTATTAACATATTTTTTATTTCCTCCATAATGTATTTAATATATCTCGCAGCGACCTCTATTGGAAAAATGCAGTACTATTTGCTTCCGCTCGGTAAGTTGTATCGATCTATTTGACTTAGTGTTGTTGATTGCCGCTAGATGGCGGTGGTCTGAACTTGTCTCAGGTATTTTCGATGGTGTGCGATAGATGTCGTTTGGCTTTGTTGTTTTGATCAATTAATTAATTTATAATACGTTTATTAGCGAAAATAGTATCGGTACCTTACGCAATTTGTAGTACTTTCGTAGTTTTACGCACTTCACCTGAGACACCATGCATAAGTTCAATAGTCTGTACACAACACCAATATATATGAGCGTTCTTTGTTCTCAAACTTGAGTGTCATTGTTTTCAAACACAGTTCGTTAGTAAACAGTTTTTGCAATTTTACGTTAATGACACTATTTGCACTTTGAGTTCTATTTATTCACTGTGAGTATTGTGGCACTTTTAATGTTTTTATACACTTTTTGTCTTGCTTTTTGCACTTAATTATTTTTAAAATCGGTTTAAAATACGAAGCACAATATGTATGACACTACCACTGTGGCGCCCCACTTAACGACATAACGCTTACTGAATTTAAACCATGCACGATCAAAGAGGTCAAAAATGTCATAGATAGCCTGGATAGTAATACTAGTACGGGTGTAGATGGGATAAGTACTAAAGCTATAAAATGTTTGAAAAATCTAATAGTAGGTAGCTTAACTAACTGTATAAATAAATGTTTAAGGGAAGGTGTCTTTCCAGATACCCTAAAAATCGCTAAAGTCACTCCTATATATAAATCAGGTTGTAAAAGTGACCCTAATAATTACAGACCCGTCTCAGTGCTTCCGGTATTGTCAAAAATTTTCGAACGAATATTGTACACTAGACTTCATAAATACATCGAAGACAAACATCTCTTAATAAACGAACAGTTTGGCTTTAGACCTCACTCAAGTACCCTCTCGGCAGTTGTTAACTTAGTTACTGAAATAAAAACAAATATTGACCGCAAACATATTGCATTGGGTGTTTTCATCGATTTAAAGAAGGCATTCGATACTGTAAGTCATGTTAAACTACTTCATAAATTAAACAATATAGGTATAAAGAATACAGCACTTCGTATTTTTGCTTCATATCTAGAGAATAGACACCAAGTAGTAAAAATTGGAGATTACACGAGTAAACCAAAAGAAATAACATATGGCGTTCCACAAGGCTCTATTCTCGGACCTTTACTGTTTCTTATATATGTTAATAATATTAAGAATATTGGATTAACTGGACACCTTACAATGTATGCGGACGATACTTGCCTTTTCTACTACGGCCACTCAATGTGTGACATAGTTAGGGAGGCTCAAAGAGATCTTGATCTGCTCAATGACTGGTTTCTATGCAATCTTTTAACAATAAATACGTCAAAAACATCATATATGATTTTCACTGCAAAAAATAAAAAGATACAAAATTTTCCGGCCCTTACAATAAACAATATTCGAATACAACGATCAAACTTAGAGAAATATTTAGGATTATGGTTGGATGATAAACTGACATGGAAACCACACATTGAGCATATCAGATCGAAACTCTCATCTCTTGTGGGAGCACTCCGAAAATCTAATAATTGTATACCAAAAAAGGTGCGAAGTGTTATCTACAATTCCCTAATAAAGTCACACATTGACTACTTAATTGAAATATGGGGGTCGGCTTCAAAGTCTAACCTTAAAATCTTACAAACTACGCAGAACAAAATTATAAAAGTACTTTTTCACTATGACTTTTTCACACCGTCGATAGAACTATACAAAAAATCAAAATTATTCAACCTAAATCAAACATATATTTATAACACATGTATTTTAATTAAAAAGATATTATCTAAAAGTATTCATTCAAACATAACATTTACGCAAAAACCAAACAAGCATAACTTAAGAAACAGACACAAACTTGAATTACCTAAAGTCAGAACCTTAAATTATGGACATAAAAATATACGTTTTGATGGAGTAAAACTATACAATGATTTGCCGAACTACATAAAAGAATGTGAATGTTTAAATGTTTTTAAAAATAAACTTAAAAAATATATATTAGACAATATTAAGTAGCACTAGCCATTCCATGTATCAAATATCAATGTATGTATTTAACATTATTTAATCTCATGTAAGTGAACCTATGTATGTTCTTATGAGAATAAAGATCTTTAACCATAATTTTAACGTACGTAACTATTTTAAATTATTACTAAAAAAGTATCAGCTGCCTGTAACTAAAAAGAGTAATTTAATAATGAGGTCACTTCTGTGTTTAGTTAACCAAATAATAATCAATGTAGCTTCTTTAAATACGCTGTTTAACTGGAAAGTTTCATCAAAACCTCTTAAGTAATTTTTGCGCGAATAAAGGAAAAAAATATACATGAAAACAACCATATTTTTGCAATAAACTTTGGAATTTGTAATAGGGCTGAAAAACTATTGTTTTTTATTCGCTTAAAAGTTACAGGACGAGGAAGTACATTAGGTAATATTTAAAACATCTTCTCTTGGATCCTTTGTTAAAACTTTTATATTAATAATAAAAATGTCGTGACTAATGAAATACACTTAAGAAATAAGTTGAAATGAAAATTGTAAACCTACAAATGAAAAACAATTTAGCCTCGGTTCACAAAAAACAAAACGCTTTAAAATGTATTACGCAAAGAGAATGATATAAAATAAAACACAAACGAACTGGGCCGTCTCTTTATCTTATGTATCATTGCGTAACTGAAAGTAATTTGCTAAGTTTGTTTTTATTTTTTTTTACTTAGAGCCTTTTGTCACTTTCTTGAGCAATCACAGTTTCATAGGCTCACAGATTTATTCAAATCTGAAGTGGAATGAGAATGACAATTTATTTGAATGAGAATGTTTTCCCTTTGTTTTCCTTTTTTTGAGCATGCACAGAACAATTATAGCATTTATTTATAAATTAAAAACTTTAGTAACATTCTGCAGCATGCTGTTTTAACATATGTATAATTCCATATAGGTTCTATAAAAAAAAAAAAAAAAAAACTATTAAAATGCGAACCAAACTCGCTTTTCGAGAGTTTCTGGCACCTGGTCAAGTTATCAGAGTTGACACAATCGGTCAGATATACTCTGACCGGTTGTGTCATCCCTAATAACTTACACGCAGTGAATATTTCAACATACCATCTGTAATTAGAACCTAAAACGGATTAGATGTTGAAATGGATTCAGAATAGGCAATATCGATATATCTATTGAAATCTATAGAAAATAAAATTTGGTATTCACAATACTGCTTAGACTAAATTTAAAAATATAATAATAATATATAACTTATAAATTATTAATAATATAACATCTATATTAACTGAGGCTCGGACATGATACGTTAAAAATTCCTCGTTAAACTACGTCGAGAAGGAAATCCGGAAGAACGATTATAAAAGGAATCCACATCTGGGACAAGAATTTTAACTTATGAAAGAATAATTCTTTTGCAATTTCAACGTCTCTAAACCGTTACAGGTCAAGGAGTAAGTATGTAATCGTCTGTTGTTGACGAAGAAAACGGAATTTTAAAGAGATAGGTATACCTACATAGATATTCGAAAAGTAAAAAGATACAACGCAAAGCAACTATGCAAGTAGTCTAATTAGGATATATAAAAAAATAATAGTTTAAAAAAAACTAAAAAAAACACGCTTTTATTGCTAATCGAACTAAAACTAGAAAATAATTTTTAATAAAAGAAGTATTATATTACAGTAGTAGAAGATCGAACAATCAATCATAATGACTCACCTCACCATAAAATTATAATAAAATTT
>DVRM01000349.1:0-10637 GCA_018232405.1 Junonia genoveva | reverse complement strand
GGTCTTATCGCTAAGCAGCGATTTCTGCCAGACAACCTTTGATTTGGGGAAATTGGGCAGCGAAAAGGTAGGTGGTGCCTTGTATATATACTAAAACATAAATACATAAACATACATATATATTATTATATTAAAACATATATACGTATATAATGAATCACTGAATTCTCAAATCCAACACTTGCGCCTTTAGCACAATACAATTTCCATAAATTAAGAAAAGGTTAATGTCGTGAAAACATTATCGAATTCGACCTTAGCTTAACCTTTTTTGTTTATTAATTAATAAATTTAAATTCTGACTTATGAACATGTTTTTCCCCATGGCTATTGGTACTCGTTCTCGTACTTTTCAGTCAATGGATATAAATAATATAATTTTCTATACAAGTTCACATTTAGTTGAGTCATTGAAACGCGAAAACCATAACATAAACAAACTTATTTAATGAAACAATATACTCTTGCTACATTATTAACAGAACAGAAATATATATTTTTTATTTAATTTAATATTATGAACTCAGATCCTTGTTTACCTTTTAGTTTTGCCCGTCGTTTCCCGAGTTTCATCTGTCGTGATCACGATTTCAATAAAATGTAATCAAAGCATAAATCGCAATTAGTATTGAGCGACTTACAATACTTAAAGGATATAAGTGTATCAATATGAATCTAGGAAATTGAAAGTAGATATATTTTTTAGACTAATAAATAAATAAATAAAGACAATAAAATATATACATAAAAACTATCAAAAACAATGGTAAAATTAAACTCTTATTTACAATGTGATATTTAACCCCTTATTTTGTTAGTCATGTTGCTGCTTAGAATAAATTATTTTATAGCGTCTGAAAGCTGTAATCTCATTTGCACCTTCAGTTAATGTTTATAATATTGTTTTGAAATAAATGATAAATGTCTTGAAACTTAAAATAAAAACCTAGTTTTCATATAATGATAAATAAAGTACACGATTAAGCTATTCATTATACAATGAATAGCTCTTATAAGAGAAGTTTTTCTAGAGATCTGGCAATGTAACCACTGTATAATAAAATTGTTTACATTAATATAACGATTAATATTTATGGACACAACGCATGCTTAGAATTTTTATGCAGTGACAACATATGTACGATCCTAGTACACTACATATTTACTTACTGTTAGGTTAAAAATAGCTTGGGACTATTAGAGTAAAAATCATAAGAAAGTACTTCATACAATATTAAAATGCGTGTTAGTCCTTTAATAAAGTCTCTACATGTTTTATATAAAGTGCTTCACCTTATAACATGTAGGTATGTTATTATTCGAACTGATTGCTAAAACAAAATGTAGATATTTCTATCTAAAATATATGTATGTGTTGTACTACACATACATATGATTTTTACTACATAAACATATAGTGTAAAAGTATACCCTTTACTATTGAATTTTTCCAAACGTTTTTCGTACTTTTTGACAAATAACTTCTAACGTGACTTAACGTCTTTTCGTAATCTTGTCCAAACCATATCGTCTCCGTATCGTTAAGAGAGAAAGCATCGTTTGTCTTCCCCGGGGCCCCGTTCTATTGATTACTATTTAATTCGTTGTTAGTGGATACAATTACTAAATTACTCAGTTCCTCTGCTGTTTACTGCCAGCATTAATTTGTCTATATTAAATCGATAGGGTACATTTAGATACGATAGATTCGTTTTCATTAATGTTTTTATTTTTTAATTTTAGTAGAATATTTGTAATATCTAGTTATGAGGAAGTGAGTGCAATAATAGGCATATGAAATAACTATATGATTTCCGATGCAATTTCATCATAGCTTTTACTAATTATCAATCTTATTCCGAATTTTCATAACGAATTCTATTGTTAATAATCCTTAATTATTGTTTTGGAATATAAACGAAATGCCCTTATCGTCCTCCATATTATTAATCTAGAGATAAAAATCAAAACATTTATAATTCATAAAAATATAGCTTGTTTTTTTATTTACAAAAAATGTAACCAATTTCACGTTCGACAATAACTATTACCCAGAATTTTAATCTTGAATTTAAAATTTACAAAAGCGGTCAAAATAAAGCCTAAGTGGCGACATCAAAGAGGCCGACTCGCGCCGCATTCTCGTCTCCGACTAAATTAATTAATTAACTAATTAAAACCCATTACAAATAATTAACGTAGTCGATAAAATTGAGCACAATCAATAAAAGGAACAAAGAAAACTGGTCCCTTAGCAGCTCGTATCTGTATCTCGCCGGGGCTTTTTATTTTAAAATATATCGCCATTGTATTTCAATAAATACAGGAACTTCCGTATATAGAAGAATATACATGATGCCGACATACAACATCTTATGCTCGTATTTTATAGATTTTTATTTTATTGAAAAAGTTTCCAAAAAAATTTTTTATAGTTTCTTTATTTCAACTTTTCACAGTACCATTTAAAAGTAGATTATAGATAAAAGTGAAATATTAAAATAAAAATAATTCGTAATTCATTGACATATTATGACCTCTATTATTGTTATTAATACATAAAATTGAAAAAGAAAACCAAACTAAAATATTCCAAAAGTTAACCGCATTCTTTATATCAAGGTCTTATTTATTTCTCTAAAAATTAATGTTCAATATTAATAAATAAACGTTTATAACAAGTATTAGCTAATTTTCATTTGACTTTCGATAATAGATATTCCATAATGAAATAAGATTTTAATTACAAATCGAAACGAAAACTTCGATAATATCACGAGGGGTCAAACTTACAGAACGCCGCTTTATTCATCCAATAAACTCTTGAAAGCTCTCGAATGGTTACATCTATAATATAAAATTAATCGATACAAATGCTATACCGTTCTAAATCGTAATCGTAACACGAAATAAGTCGATTCGGCGCGGATAATTTGATCTATTAACAATGTTTCACAAATTTTTAATTCGCGTGTCCGATGATAATGCGCGAACGATTCTATTCCTTATAACATTCACATAGGTAACTCTTTAATTTCACTTTACTCTAATCACTCGGATAGTTTAATTAAGGATAATCAACCGTTGAATATAAAATGTCGATATAACGGCCAGACTCTATGATCGTTGAATTTTTCGTGTATTCCGATGTTGGCATGTGAGAGCGGCATTAACGGGCTTTCGACAAACGTAAATCTCATATTAGCGGATCATTTTGAAGAGGAAACTATTTCGGTATTAACTGTGATAAACTGTTTGAAAAACGAAATGAAAATGATTGAATGTTGTGCTTATTAAATTTACATTTAACAGAATTAACTTATGTTTTGTCCGTATTGTGGAGCCAAGTGTGGAGCGTGGATCGAGAACATAATTCAATAAATAAACTGGAAATTTTAAGAAGCTTTCAAAATTTCATTCTGATACAATTGCTATTTATGAATCTTTTTAATGAAAATTAAACTACTTTCATTTAATACTTAGTAAGACATCGTCATTTTTATATTAGTTCACCTGAAGTCTGTAAATTTATTTTTAAATGACAACAATTTCTAAAAGAAAATAACACTTCTTACCAAGATTAAAATTGGTTAGGCTCGCTAGTTTAAGTCCCGAATCTTAAAACATAAATATAATAAGTTACGAAAGTGCTCTGTAAATTTATTTGTACAAACACTTTTAAAGATTAATTTCGAGACAGCGGTAACCTTGTAAACAGGCTAATAATCAGGTAATACCGATCAGAAAGTTCGCTACGTAATTAAGAACCTACCTACCTATCTAAAACACGCCAATTCCGAAGAAAGTAACTGCCAAAAATACTTAATTGGCATTACTTTTAAATTGTTCTCTTACACGTAACGCGGGTCAATAAACGTTCGGACAGAAAACACGCAAACTGTAATTGTATCTAATTAATTTATAACATGTATTAAACAATTAAGAGTACGGTATCTTGATGCATTAGTATTGAATTCGGCGCGCCATAGTTACCATCGCTTTTAGCCAATTGACTTATCTTTGTAAATTAATTAATGGGTGCGTCTCATCACGCGATACTGGATAATTGGGAAACAAACACACAATTGTTATTTAGTTGTTTCCAAGATAAGATAGAGACGTCGAATAAATGGAAAAATTAAAAAAAGTAATGAACAGATGCATTGTTAAAATTCGTCGAGAGTAATTACGACAATCAAATCATTAACTTCATACCTCCAATTGTTTTCATTTTTTTATTTTGTCAAGCGAAATTATATGATCCAAAGAATGATCACTTCAATTATTTTCATTACTTTCATGATTTCAATTATTTTTTAAAAATACGTATTAATTAGTCAAAAATAATAGCGGGCATGCGATGTAAAACGCGATCATTTCGCATTGTAAAATTATGATTGTTCATGTTGTTCACTCGATGTTCTTCCGCATCAGCTTTATGGCCGTCTCAAATTTGATTCTGATACGTTTCTCAAATTCATCGAACAAACTGGCCTCTCAAGAAATTACAGACAACTTCACACGACCCCAAGCTGGCACAATAACAATTCATCGGTACATAAACGAAATTACGAATCGTCTGCGTTTGGTACACCGTACACCGGTAAATGGAGGAACGATTGCCAATTTACCAACCCTACCTTGTCTTAATTGGTGCAGACTACTGCTCAAACTAGTGGGGTAAGGCAGGGAAGTAATTTGTCATCGGTTAGCTAAGCAGGGGGATGCTGCCGCGGTACGTCTCCTCCTAATGATATTCCGCATAATTAGCACCGCCACCATCTGTTAATTACATAAATTGCCCACTAAATCTATCTATAATTTTATCTTCGAAGGCTTCTACAACGATATCGAAATATAATCACATTTTTAGCTGCATATTGTATTGTTTTTGTAATCATTGCATTTCAATAAGCACGATTATCTTTTTATTTATTATTTTCTAATTTTTCTATTAGATCAACCTACCATCAGTCAGTCGTCCGGCAACGTGGTGGATGGTATAAACCTAGAAGACATCAAAGAATTCGCCAAAGCGTTCAAACTGCGGCGGCTAGGGCTCGGGCTAACACAAACGCAAGTGGGCCAGGCCCTCTCCGTCACTGAAGGGCCGGCGTACAGCCAAAGCGCTATCTGCAGGTAAGGGCCTATTTAATAACGCACTTTTATTTGCTCACTTCACTTCTTGTTTTTGTTAGTATTCATTTGTATGTGTCCAAAGTTTTTTAACGAAAGAATACCTGGCAACCTAAATATTTTTATCTGTTACAACGAAAATTAAATAACGAAATAGAGTCGCACGTTTGGTTTAATTTTATTTAATAATACAGTTAATAAATACTATAAAACATTGTGTTAGTACCAACGCGTAGATCATAACTTTAATTATTTAAATTTAAGTCAAAACAACGTGACTATTTCGGTTCTGTGCCCCGCGGGGCCGACAACAAATTTTATCGGTCAGTCGTCACGCAGTTCCAGATATCACAATAACTTTTTAATAACGTTAATTGAAGTGATTTGTAAAACAGCATGACTCCTTTCATTGCTTACAATTCGTTTAATTAATTACCATTTGGACGGCTTCCGTTCTGCTACGCTGTCTTGGCCTACGATTTTTTAAGGCCAGGCGGGCGTGGCAATTAACAATTTTTATTTTACACCAACAAATAGATTTACATGCATTAAGAGTTTCATTTTCATCGACACAAAAATATAAGTGTAATTAACTATTACATTAATAACTTTATGTCCGTGTGCACTTGGATGTTTGATAAATTAGTTAATTTTATCAAATATCTTCTTCTTGTTCTACAACTTAGATTAACATCTCGGTTCAAGTTTTTGAATAAATCAAATGATTATAAAATTAACTATGATAATATGAAATGTCGTTGAACTTAGTGATTACAATTACGATTTCTGGTCTTTGACACAAGCTACAAAAGGTAAATACGTAAGGATGTACATAAAGTATTAAAAATATCTAAAACTTTTGCAATAGATATATGGTGTATGTATTGTATTATAAGTACATATCACTCCATAACGACAACAGATTGCTAAACGAGTAGAAGTAAGTACATCTTAAGCATAAAAATAAAATAGTAATTGATTGTAAGATAAATTAATTACAGCGCATAAAAAGAAAGGTTGACAAACGTATCGATTTTATGATGACCAATCGGTAATCAACTATTATTGGCATAGCCTTGTTTTCATTACACAGGCTTCGATATACTAATAACGTTTAATTGAAAGTAAATCAAACGGTCGAAAAACGTTTTCCACGATTGAGCCGAGCAAGGCGGCAGACATCTCGAAAGAAATTTCAACTCGGCCCCACCGACCTCGTTCGTATAATAAAATCATTAATCGTTACTTCTGTTCCAGTTAATTAATTATCTTGGCGTAATTACTTTTTTCGTGTAATTAAAAGAGTAGAATTCCCCTGTCTTTGTCCCGTCGTGATTTCATTTACCATTAATTTTTCTTTCGCCCCAATTTGCTATTGTGACGCCGCTACACGGTCTCTACCCCTTTGATTATGCTGGACTCAATTAATTTGCATTATAATTAAAATTTATTATTCCTGAATACACCTTATGCATCACTTAGACGGGCCTGGTGACGCTGCCGGCTGCGCTGACAAAGGAATCTATTATTTTTTTATAACTGCTTAATAGCACATTATTAACGTATATTTTCATATTCTGAAAAGAAGAAGGTTTTATTATGCATCGGGTACATTATAAATACCATTAAACGCTCTACTTATACATCATACGACACTTTAGGTTGTCATTGATCTTTACGAATACCGTTGATCGAATAACTTTTCATATTTATATGGTCAATGTGCTCATGATCATTGTCGATGTCGACAAATATTGAATTAAGCATGGCCGGTGATATTACAATTTTATATCAGATAGACTGCGTCAACGCATCTCCCGCGCCACAGAGGTATTGTTTACTACCATTTTACATTTTATTTTATTTTTAGAAGTCACACTTCAATAATTTAACACGTTTTGAATGAAACACATAAGGGTTATTTGCACATATTGCGCTACTGATGATGAAATCTCTAATTTAGGTTTCTTTTTGGTTCATATCCGTTTAAAAAATTAAACCATACGTGCGGCTCTATTTCTTTTTATGCTTAACTTGAACAGAATATAATGTCGCGCTCCTTAGATGTACCGAGGAGTGCTTTCACAGAACATACTCTAACATATAATTTGTTACCGTCCCCAGTGCCCTGGCTTCGCAGATGCTAGCAGCTCAGCTGTCTTCACAACAACAAAACATGTATGTGTTTTGTTTTCTTTACCCTACACCGAGTATCCTCGAAGTTACCGTTGACTGATTACTAATTTGATATATCATGAAACACTAAGATAACTATTAGATTCAATACATTAGTGTCAAGTACGATAGCTTTGAAGATACTGCCTGTTACATACATTAAGCACACGCTTCCACACACTGAACGACCCCATCCGTACGATTGTCTTTAAATCAAAATGTTTCAACGCTGTTTAATGTTATCTTATCTCGATCGGCGATCCGTGCATACCACGTGAATGTAAGCCGCATACATTTATTTCTAATTACCGGTTTTGGCGTTCTTTTTCTTTTCCTTTTCACACGTATACCGTATTTACATACGAGTAATTACTGTAAGGCGTTATGCATCCGGCGAATCACATTTTGATGTTAAGACAAACGCGCAACACTAATGTACCGAGCACATGCCGTCTCTTCGACGTTATGAGTGATCGTTGTGAGAATTTTATTAAATTTGTTATATGTTACGTCTCGGATTATTTCAAACTTTCCATCTTATCTAGCATGATGTATTATTTCATTACTTTTGTTTTTGTTTTTTTTTTTTATTTCTTTTATAATTCATTTTGCGCAATTCAAAGCCAGGGCATTGGCATACGTTACCTTTCGTTTCTAATTGAATTCATTTTATTGTTACCACGTACGGTATTAATCAAACTGATTACCTCGTCGGCCTAAATTGCCTATTGTTTTTTTTGTTGTATGTCTAAACGTTAACGCAATGTCAATGTCCTGTATTTATGCCTGTTAATTTGGATTGGGATAAGTTTATCGCGTAAAATGCTTCATCGCGCTAGATTTTTTTTCGGTGCGTGCAAGTTTTCTAACATTCAAATTTATGTTCGATACAGATTTGAGAAATTGGATATAACTCCAAAAAGTGCGCAGAAAATCAAACCGGTGCTTGAACGTTGGATGAAGGAAGCCGAAGAGAGGTAACTATTACTGTTTGAGTGAATATGTGCGTATTGTGCAACCGTGTCCGTGTATCACATTTGGCCTTAACGCTTAGCAACGTGAAAGATATTTCTCAAATCTGGACTAACTGAGCTTTGGTTAGGTTATCTATGCACCCACATTTGCTTTGTTTTGTCTATTTATTATTATTGTTTCTAGGATCATAACAAACACACTCACATTAACATTCACACTGACGCAATTGACATTTGATTAATGCTGTATTTTTTTTCATTTCAAATAGCTTGTATTATTCCACTTAATGCTTTTATCACATTATTATCTTAGTATTTAAGTAATTTTATTAATTTATATAAATCTAATTACGGATACTTTATATTTTTAATAATTCATGTTCACGTTTACCAGGTATATTGAATACATAATTAATTAAATTATTAATTAAATACATGTCATTTAAAATTCAATAACAATGTTGCTTATATGCTACAACACAGTTCAGACGACATGAAAATAATATAAACAGTAATAATGTCGATGGAGTGACTTGAATGAATTCACGCGACGTAAACACGTACCGTTGAGATTTTAAATTTCATAAGGAAACCAGGTGTCGTTTAAATCCCCGAAGACCACTTAATATCTTGTATGGACCACTAGGATCTATCGATTTTACATTCTGCATCATTAAAATGCATTATCTGGATGCAACGGGACGGGTTTAACATTGCAAATGGTGCGTTGAATTTGCAATCGGCTCTCTCTTGGTGGTAATTTTTAACGAGCGCCTTGGTTAACGACAGTCCTTGAATTAATAAAGATATAACCATCCGTTTCATCTTCATTAATGGTAACTAGCAAATCATCTTGTTAAGTTTTTAATTGTCATCCCACAATTGCGGGTGTCATTTGTTAGTTCATTTGATTTTACCAATTCCGCAAATTGCATCGACATATTCGATCTTGTCGCACTATTTTGCTATGAATCATAATTAATGACAAACGATCTCTCTTTTAAGTGTTGTATTAATTACAATAGTTCCTCTTGTCGTATAATTATAACTTTTTTTATTAAAATAAACGTCGAAACTGATACAACCTACTTGGTAATACATTTGCTTCAAAATATTACTTTTTGTCACCAGATTAACTGCCCAAATAAAACTTCTATGCCGTAATTATCAAGGCAAAAATAAATATTCAACTGTGCCAAATTAATGGCATTGGCAATCTTAACTTTTAAACTTTGGCTTTTCTCTCAGTTAAAAATTTCTGCTGCGATGTTCCAAATACTTTTTCCATCGGGTCTTAAGTAACAAAACATTACGATTCTGGACAAGAACATAACATGGAATAACACATATGTAATCCCGTCTCAGACAACATTACATTTAACTTATTCATGACTAAGGATTCATATATGTAAGGAGATTCAAATAGACATTGGAATTATGAAACCAGACCAAGGTGTATTATTTGCATTTGACGTTCATCAGCTTATTTTGGTTTTCAATATGAACTTGAAAAGAAATTAAGTCTGATCTACTTTACTTCGGAATTGCATGTTTTATGGGTTGCTTGAAATATTTATTATTATAATGTTCTTGTGCTTGTTATATCGTATTTGCTTATTCTTAGCACTTATAAGTTGTATCAATTGAAGAAAGTTCATTGGTGTATTTGCTGGCATTTTTGATTAAAGAATTGGTTAAGGTTTTCTATAATTTTAATCTTTAAAATTTTAATTTAATAGTAATTATTCTAATAAAATACGATATCGCGTGTTGACTCGTCTTGAAATCTTTAAAACCGTAATATGAATTAACGTGAAAAAATTTAATTTACATTCTCTACATAACAGCGTTAGAAATTATTTTTTCCATAATAAATGACATATTTATTCTTTAGCGTGTCTGCTAAATTAGAAAATATTTATTGTAATTTTATTTTTTATAAATTGAAAGCTTTACATTAGTAATAAGCACTTGTAATGCCTCTACTAAACCCGGACCAAAACCAAACAGTATTAGTTAATTCTGTAGCCAACTTTTATCTGAACGTTTAAGCGGGGTTTCATTTGTGCACTCAAATGAATTGATTATAAGTATAAAATCATCTAATTCCAGGTACGCATCAGGTCAGAACCATTTGACAGACTTCATAGGCATGGAACCGAGTAAGAAACGCAAACGACGGACGTCCTTCACACCTCAGGCCCTGGAGTTACTCAACGCGCACTTCGAGAGAAACACGCATCCTTCTGGTAAGTTTTATTACGGCCTTATCTTAATAATTTTATAAAGGCAAAAGTTTTGTATGTTTGGATGTTTGTTGCTCTTTCACGGCAGAATGGCAGAACTGAATGG
>DVRM01000348.1:0-10638 GCA_018232405.1 Junonia genoveva | reverse complement strand
TCGGAGCAAAGCCGCGGACAGACAGACGGACATGGCGAAACTATAAGGGTTCCGTTTTGACTACGGAACCCTAAAAAGAAATAATAATTTTAATAAAAATACTAAAAATTTCGCTAAATTAGTTATAAACATGTAACCCTTCATACTCGTGTAATTATGTAAAATTCATTCTTATTTTTATAGAAAGATTATTCTGCGAAGTCTAAACGCACACTATGGTCACCGGTCACCCGGCATCTGATCAGAACCACCTCTCCTCTCACGGTTAGTAATGTGTACAGTGCCGGTTTAACACAAGTGCCGCCCTAGGCCCTGATCCATACGGCGCCCCTAATTTAGCCATTCTCTATGTGACCTATACAAATCGAGCTAAAAAAAAGGTCGACACAAAGATCGTCCATCTTGTTTTCAATATATTTTCACTAAAAAAGGTCGTCCGCCTCATGTACAACTTTGCCACCCCAGAAAAGCTAATTTTGGCACCCCTAAATATGTGGCGCCCTGGGCCCGGGCCTCACGGACCTGTGAATAAATTTGCCACTTATTGTGTACATAGATTTGTATGGGTTAACGCTCACTACATGAACTCCGTATCGGCACCGCCTTTCGTTCGAAAGGCATTAATTAGCGCGCGGTTCATAGTGATAGTGCGCTACGAGTACTGCGAGAGACAGAGAGTACGTGAGATTCACTGCTTACAACGCGGCGTCCACCCGTTGATAGCGAATAGACGCCTAAAATTACAATCAACGCCATAAAAACGGCGTTGATTGGTCGCCGGGTGGTTTAAATGGGCGGTGACCTTTACAATACACATTTGTAAGGAAGTAAAGTTTTTTATTAAAAAAAATATATGGCAAAACTAACCTCAGCCGACATAATGACACAGAAGATGCTCCTCCTGACGTCCGTGTTCATGCGTTGCTGTCTTGCTAGTTCTAGAAGCTTCTGGTCGGTAGAGGGCGCCATTTTGACGGTAGGGTTTTTCTTCCAAAACACGATTTCCTTCCCACGCAGACCCTACTACCCACCATTTGCCTCTTTCGTGAGCTGAAAAACAAAACGACTATGATATATAACATAACACATAAATAAAAAAAATATTAATTACAAAAATAATTGAACATTTGTTATAAAAACAGATATAAACGACTCGATAAGAAATATAAATCGTTAAAATATATGCATAAATACGTTTTCAAGAAATAATACAACTTTAATTGGCTAAATTAAAAAGATATCATCACTGGGTAATCATGCTGAAATCTGGAATTTTCTTAATTTTTATTACCCTTAAAAATACCCACCTTTCAACAAATCCTCTAGTCTTATATTCAAAGGTGTAACATAATTTCCTCTCCGTACAACAGTGCGGCACGCCTTTTTGAGCTGTTCCACATATGTAGGGTCGTAGTTTGGAATTTTATTTAGATTATTATTTTTTACGGCTAGCAACACTTCTAACAGGAATTTAACTCTCGATCTGTAAGGAAGAATCATTGTTAAAAAATTTGTTTTGTGATTTCGGACACATAATATTATCGTATGACACAAACATAGGATATGAGCTCACAATTAACATAATACGGGAAAAAGCAATGCACTGAAAAGGTTATTAAACACTTCAAAACCTGCTTTACTTCTACTCCTCATGCATAATTATGCATTATTATTTAATTTTAATTTTATTATTACAATATTCCATGATCCATTAATTTTGAGAAGATGTCGTCTTAGGGAACGTACCTATGCTATGTGATCAACTTTTAAAAATTTATCGACTCCTCCCTCCCCTTGGTAATCATTTGCAGTATATGCCAAGACACCTCCTCCCCTGCCCCCAAAGTTGTAAGATTCCTGTCACTAATTACAACAATTATCACCACAATCATTACAAAGTTCACGCGTTGTGCCAAAAGTACGCATTTTACCAAGTCTACGCAGTGTAGCTGATGTACGCAGTGTGTCGTATATGCACATAGGTATTAAAGTAAACAGTTTGTAAAGTTCACATATTCTTTGACTAAAATGTTTCACATCTATGTATCTCATATTCTTTGGCATATAACATGTATAAAAGTCGAAGCATTGCATATGTTAAAGAGTCTGTATCAAGTCTCATTAATAAATCGTGAACCAGTTAGTGACTTTCATTATCCTCAACAAGCCCAGCATCATATTTAATGAAAAAATTAAATGCACTAACCACTTTTACGATTCTCAGAGGTTTCCCTCAATATCTCTGGTATGTCATAATCACATGCTGGTTTAAATTATCATAGTAAGGTTAGTTGAAAACTTATTTAAAACGATTCTACAAAATATTAAAGGCAATTCTAAAACCAAGGTGAAGGAAATAAAGCTTGAAATGAAAAATGAAGGTATATTTCTCGACCCTTTTTAACACATACTGGTTTATTATTGAAGTTTTTTGTTTCACTTTCACAATAAAAGAAAAGTTGATTTGTACTTAAAACATGCCACAGTCATTATAGCAAATCAACAAAGCAAATCAGTTCTTTATGTATGATATTTTTCACTATATTAAAATATATCATATTTAAAATCTATCATCATTACGCTCAAAATAAACTAAAATCAAAAATGCTGACTACGTGTACATTAGTGTTCTATTTTTTGATAGAGCCTAGCTGTCTGTGGCATAACCTAGCTGTCTGTGGCAAAGCCTAGCTGTCTGTGGCAGAGCCTAGCTGTCTGTGGCAAATTCTAGCTATCTGTGGCAGAAACTGGCTATCTGTGGCAGAAACTAGCTGTTTGTGGCAGAGACTAGCCGTTTCTGGCAGGTCTAGCAGTTTGTGGCAAGGCCTAGCTGTTTCTGGCAGGCTTAGCAATTTGTGGCAGAGCTTAGCTGTTTCTGGCAGGCTTAGCAGTTTGTGGCCTATCTGTTTCTGGTAGAGCCTAGCTGTTTCTGGCACAGCCTAGCTGTTTCTGACAGAGTCTAGCTGTTTCTGGCAGGTCTAGCAGTTAGTGGCAGAGCCTAGTAGTCAGTGGTAGAGCCTAGCAGTTTGTGGTAGAGCCTAATAGTCAGTGGCAGAGTCTAGCAGTTTGTGGCAGAGCTTAGCAGTCAGTGGTAGAGTCGAGCAGTTTGTAGCAGACCCTAGCAATCATTGGTAGAGTCTAGCAGTTTGTTGCAGAGCCTAGCAATCAGTGGCAGAGTCTAGCTATCTGTGACAGAACCTATCTGTTTGTATCATAATTTAAATATCTGCAGCAGAGCCTAGTTGTCTATGGAAGAGTCTGAGGTGGAAGAATCAAGATCTCTAAAATTCTATTCCTTTCTTGTTATTTCTTTTATTTTCCATTTCTGTACATGAATTGATAAGTAAACCTTTTTTCTTTTCACCAGCTGATGATAAATAAACTAGCTTTTATAATACAAATACATATATATTCTCTGAGAAAATATTTGTTTTGCAATTCATATTTAAGTTTGTAGGTAGACCTAGCAGATGTATAAAAATAACTGTAAGTTTAAAATTATTTTTATAAATTGTGTTTTCCACCATAGTTTGCATTTATTAACAAAACTTTAAAAAATGTAAAAATTGTACATAAATAAATACAATATTAAAAAACCCCTTTTTTATCATAATACTAAATGATTTACACCACAAACTCAAAAAGAAGTTAATTTACTATCTTATAAATTTTCAACTAACAATAATAATAAATAACAAGTAACTTGTTCTAAAGAAAATTAATTTTAATAAATTAACATTTAAAGCAGACATCTTGAAATTCCAATGTCGGCATTCCAGCTCGCGTTACCGAACGAAAATCCAATAAAAACCTACCCTTTTCAAACTTCTTCTAAACTTGATCCACTATCAAAACTATTTAGTAACGCCCCGAAATACGAAACGGTTATATTATACCCATCTCGTTCTATTACATTGTCTTGCTGCTAAGTAAAGCGAGACGCCTATACTTATGTTGTAACCTTTGTTAATATAGTTTTATAGCGCCATTCCAAAACAGCGCAAGACAGTTTTTGACTCAAACGAAATTCAACTCTATTACTGTTAGTATAAGGTATAAAATATTTTATTTTATTGTGTATATGTGTTGTTTTATGGTTAAACGAAGACGGAATAGAGGAACATTTTTACGCGAGCGATTCAGTAGCGTAAGGTGACGTCGTAAGAGCTATAGTGGCGTAAAAATGGTTAACTTAAGACGTTCTAGGAAAAAAATACGCGGCAGCTAGTTACTCTATATCGACGTCTTGCGCAAGATGGCGGTGCTAGAGGCGTTCGAAATTTGAATTTCTCTTAGGAATAGGTGGGGTGTTTATTTTATAGGGGTCTTGGTATTTTGGCTGGTTAGCGTTCGGGCGCTTCGCAGCGCTCGGTTATTTCGTATGAGATTTTAATACGAGGACCGTCTAATAAGAATTTGTTTTGATGAATTTGATTTTGCGCTTTTTGTTATGGTTTATTTTTAATAGTGGTAATGTTTATTTGTTATTGTATTTTACGATTTTTGTTATAATTGTTTTAATGGTACCTAATGTTTTTTGTTATTTATGTTTATTAGTGTTCAGTTGATAAAATTAAATACATATAAATAATTAGGTAGATTGATTACTGTCTTATTAATAAGAACGAACTCTAGCGTGGTCTCTACTTTATAGGCATTTTATAGTATAGGCACCAATGTTCTGATGATTATTTTATTTTGCGATTTCAGTTTATTAAATTAAGTTGAGTTTAAATAGAGTTATTAAGTTAATAGAAAAAATGCCTTGTTTATTTAAAAAAATCGGAAATTTGAAAATTTCTATGTGCGGCAGGCGTCTAAATATTTTTTTTAATTATTAACACATCTTTTCTTCGCGGATTTATTTTTTTAAGTATCTGAATATTAGGTATCAATTTTTTTTAGGCTTGCAAAATAATATTAGGTATATAGTATAAAATATACGAAGCACAAATTCGGCGTTAAAATAAAATTATAAACAAACTCTATGTTTGAAGAGTGGAGATTATTTCATCGTTTGTTGTAAATTCCCTCTTCTTTAGCAATTATGATTCAGAATTCCTTGAATATTAATATTTATGACGTTATTAATAACACTTTTAGTTTTTTCATGCTAATACCTAAATACTGAGATTACTTTTTTTCTCGAGGTCAAGCCGAGATCATTCCCTCATATGTTTAGACCCTTTATTTCTATTTTTCTTTCAAGATAATATAAATATAATAAGGTATATTCACTTTAGTTATTTAATACCTACCGTAGGTATAACTGATATACCTACATAGCTACCTATCTAATTTAAACTTCTATTTAAACACTATAAAGGGGCCTAGAAAAAGCCTTTAACAATTGTTATAGCACTCGATTGGTCACGAAATAATCTACAAATAAGTTCACTTTGACTTTTTCACAAACAATTGCAACTTTTACTCCATAACTTACAAATCCCGGGCTTCCTTTTCTTCCTTTTTAACTTAATCCAAAAAATGGACTGGATATGGCTTCTAAATCTCACAAACGAATCACAATTGAACCTGTTACTAGCAAAGTAGACAATTGTAAAATACCAAATCTAGTTTACGTAAAACGTTCTCATGACACCGACGACCTCAAGATTCCCATAATATCAAGTACTTTTCAATATAAACTTAATCAAAACTGGTTGAATCCAGTTTAAACTGGATTGAACTCGACTGCGTGAGATATCTATTGGGTCTTTTTCGTGTCGTTTTCTTAACCTGTAACTTAGAACAGGTCTTTTTTGTGATATTATCTGTTAAGAAATAGGGTGACTTGAAATTTTGTTACTATTATGTTAGAGTAATGATATGAAATAGAAATAAGTCGATGGGGATAAGATTGGGTTTAATAAAGAGTGGATAACTACATATTTTTTAATATTAAATATTTTTTACTTTTTATTTTGGGTTCTATAGGTATGTATATGTTAAAGTTTTTTTGTCGCTTTCTTAACCTGTTGTCGGGAACATACCTTATTTCTGATATTATCTGTTAAGAAATAGGGTGACTTGTATAGAAAATTTGTACTTTTGTTACTATTCCAGTAAACATTTTAAATAGATATAATTCGATGGGCATAACAAAAAGACATCCAAAATGTAAAAGACTTCTTCTTCCTAGCATATTTCCGGAATTAAACAGGGTCTACTTTATTCTAGCCTAGGTATTGACAGGTTACTGATGTAGAGCGATTGCCATCTGGAGGTCAGATGGCAATCGCTCGCAAATCGTTATCAGGTGATTGTGATAACAACCGGGACCGACAGTTTTATGTGCTCTCTGAGGCACGGTAGAGAGACCCACAACGTGAAACACCCTGACTTAGGGACAAATGTTATAAGAAATACATAAAAATAAAAATACATCGAATTATTTCTATTTACCATCTTTACGGGAATAGTAACAAAAGCACAAATTTTTTATAGGTACAAGTCACCCCATTTCTTAGCAGATAATGCCAAAAAAACCTGTTTCAAGCAGCAGGTTAAGAAAGCAAAAAAAAAATGCAAAAGAAAAAAAAATAAAATGTTTCATCCTTAAACCTATCTCACCCCCCTTCAAATTATCTTTATTAAACATCTTTACTGGATTTAGTAACATAAGTACAATTTTTCTAAACATCCACCCCATTTCTTAACAGATTTCAGAACACAAAAAGGACCTGTTTAAAGCAACAGGTTTAGAAAGCGACACGAAAAAGACCCAATAAATTTCACACGCAATCGAGTTCAATCCAGTTTGAACTGGATTTAACCAGTTTTGATTAAGTTTATATTGAAAAGTACTTGATATTATGGGAATCTTGAGGTCGTCGGTGTCATGAGAACGTTTTACGTAAACTAGATTTGATATTTTATTATATAAATGTCTATTTTCTTAGTAACAGGTTTAATTGTGATTAGTTTTTGGGAATTAGAAGCCTGTTTCAGTCAATTTTTGGAATAAGTTAGAAAGGAAGGACAGAAGGGTATTCCCAAGTTATAAAGTTAAAGGTGAAATTGTTTGTGGACAAGTCGAAGAGGAATTAATTGTTGATCATTTTTTTGGTATATCCATAGCTTGATGATAGCTATGTCTAGATGCTCTTATTATTTAGTTTTAATAGGAGCTAACAATTAGGTATACCTATCTATCAATACAAATGAAATATTAATAAAATATAGAAATGGAAAAGTCCATATTTTGATTGTCTTGACAGAAAAATATTTTAAGTTTATGTTTCGTGATATTTGTTTTTAATATCAGTACCTGATCAATTGATTTGATAGTGAAATATTAATTTTATTGGATAATAAATTGTGTAATATAATTATAAGTAAGAGTGTCAAAAGTGCATTGAATCTATGTAGTTTTGATTTTTGGAGAAAAAAAAATGTAGAGAACAGCAATCATAAAAGAAGTGATAGCCATTAAATATTAGGTAAGTGTTTATTTAGGTTATTTTTGTCAAATAATGCTTACAATTTTTGCTAATTCACGTTGATATAACTTTATACTATTCATAGAAAAGCCTGTACAATTATGTTTACAAAAATATATATTGTGTGTTAGGTATATTTTAGTACCTATTCGTACAAGATAAATTTTCAAAAATAAACTAAAATCTGAATACTGTGAAGAACCTCTGTATTACAACCGAATAAGAATTCGTGATTGATAAACACATAAATATTTTTATAATTTATTTGGCTAAGTACAAGCTTTATTCTCATGGTAATCTCTACTATTTAATTTTCAATACTAAATAATTTTATAGAAATCTCGATATGCATTGCCAATGATTTAATCAGTGCTATTTCACTGGCATACATTATGACTGCAACAAAAAGAAAATATAAGATAAATAAAATTAAAAAAAGAAGATAATTATACAAGTTTAAAAAATTTGCTCTATTATCAGCTCAATCCACTTTTGTTGGACACCATTTAATTGAAAAAAAAAAATACTTATCCTTAAAATCCAGCTACAGCTGCTAAAAATACCATGTATGAGGCTTAATATAATGTCACAATTCATAACAATAAGTAAATGGCAATCCTTTTCGTCATCAATATTGGAGCTACGTCATTATAGTTTTCGTTATTAATGTTAGTCATTATTTTCATTCATTAAGACATGTTTCCTTACATCTAACTAGATTTATTTTTAATTAAATTAATATGTTTAATTATGTTCACTAGGTTTGTTTATAAACAATTATAGATAGGTAGGGGTCAGCTGGCCGGCGGGGTCAAGGGCGGACGACATTATTACCTAAATCTACTAAATCTATGTACTATGTACGTATGTATAATAGAGTGCTTGTACTTGTACATTAGTAACTAGGTATTATATTGTTTCGTGTTGTTAGGAATAGGAACTGTTAGTTGTTCATTTAGATGGTTGATCTGTGAAAGAATTAAAGGGGTTAAAAAGATGATTTTTCGATAAAAGTTAATTAAACTAATTAAAGTTTCAAAATAATTTAACGCTTTTTAAATTAGTTCTAATTTTTTAAATTATATCGAATAAAAACATAATTAATCCAATATTTATACAAGTCTTAATAAAATAAAAACAAAAAACGAACAATTACTTACTATAGGAGATGTTATGGAATATTCATTGTACATATTTTACCTCTTTATAATCACATTTTAGACTGTTTAATGAATCTATCTTTGAAAGAACCCTTTTTAAGTGAAAAAACGAACTTATAGATACTCGCATTTACTAAAAATAAAAAAAAATGTATAAAAATTCGAATTTCGCGACTTATATTATATTCACGGTTACATTAAACAATAAATTTTACGACAGGATATATGATAGAAAATATCAGAGTACCTTTTTCGATTTCGATTATTTTTCGATTTTTAGCTATACCAAAAGCTATGTTTAATGCGGATAAATAAACGCATATTTAAAACAAACATTTTAAAATAAAACTACTTTAAACGGATTTAAATCGCGTATATTGATTATTTTTTATCATCCCGCCGTTTCGGGCACTTTACAGCGTTCGCGGTCACGGGTAGTCTACCCGTTTAAAGCAGTTTTATTTCAATGTATAATCACGAAAATCTAAGACAACATTAAAACATTATAACAACTAAATAGTAAATACTTTTATCTACAAAAACCCCACCCCAATTCGGAATACGCAAAACGTATATAATTATAATCAATAGTAAACGTCTGCCACCTGCCCGCCCCCTAAATCACCTGCGTCATTAATTCATTTTAAGACGCCTAGCGCAGCATCCCCTTAGACTCGACATTTGCATATTACAAAGTATGGAAGTTCGCTAACGAACTAGGGGGGTGCGGTCGGGCTAAGGTTCGCTGTAAGACGGGGAATTGGATGCAGGGGTGTATTCTGTTGGGGTGATATTGTTATGTACCTAGCATATTTTCGTTTGTTTTATGTTTGGTAAAAGGGAAATTTCGCATCTCTATTGCATTAAGGCTCTATTGAAGATTTGTTGTTCTTTCGTAAAACTATATTCAAGAAAGAATGTCTTAAAAATTTGATACTTTAATCCTTAACAATTTAATCGTGAATTTTTAAGTAGGTATATTTTCGTTAGTAAAGCTTACCTACAACGTGAATGAGTTTCATTCAAGACTTTCGACAATTAGGACATACTTGGCAAAGTTGTAGTTTTTTTTAAGTTAGTTACAGTACGAATTAAAATTGTATATGCTCACTTGAGTACTGATAAATAAAAAACAGTACGATACATTAAAAGTAAGTTAGCAATTATTGAATTAATAAAAAGCGACGATAAAATAAACACAACATTTTACTTTAAATTTATCGCAGAATCCATCCCTGTCTACCTCGAGCGCGGAAAGATGAAGGAAATGAAAATGTACGCTGCAAAAAGGGGGGGTCGTCCCCCTTTAGAGGAAAGCCCGAAAATTCTATAAAGAGGGGTGGGGGGTACCTTTTGTGCGATAAGCCTTGGGGAGCATTAGTCTTGCAGACGTCTCGAAATGACTCCTTATCGGTTCGCTATTTCCTTTCCCGGGATGCGGGTTGTTTTGTTAGATCGTTTTATATTATGTATACAGGGTGCTTTGTTGGTTCATTTTAAATGAACGTTAGAATATAATGACTTTTGAGTTGGATGTTATATTTAAATCTTGCATTATTGTTCAATGAAACGGCTTTTTCATTGTAGAGTATTGAAGAATGCTCAAATTAATCGTTGATTGTCAATTTTTGACGTCTAAATGAAGTGTATCGTATCGAAATGACTCTTTATCGGTTCGCTATTTCCGTTTCTTCAATTTCTTCTTGGTTGTTTTGTTAGATCGTTTTATATTATGTATACAGGGTGCTTTGGTTGGTTCATTTTAAATGAACGTTAGAAATGTAATGACTTTTGAGTTGGATGTTATATTTAAACTGGTATTATTTTTCAATGTGATGGCTTTTATAGTATAGATGTTAATCTTTGTCTTGTTAATTCTGGAGGTCTCAATGAAGTTAATGTTTCTCGAAATGAATCATCGGTTAGCTATTTCCTTTCCTGAGATGCGGGTTCCTTTGTTGGAGCGTTTTCTATTATGTATATATGTACTTATACATATAGCAGGGATGTTATGGAGCTCTGTAACGGTGGCCCAA
>DVRM01000347.1:0-10645 GCA_018232405.1 Junonia genoveva | reverse complement strand
GATGGCGTTTTAAGTTTATTTTTTGTTTTAGTTTTTAAATAATTTCTGAATATTCCGGTTAGACATTAATAAACTAAGTTTACCATTGTTACCTAGAGAGTTTAAGGATTTTTTTGATATATATTTCATTTCTATACGTTACAATTTGTGCTGGGCCCATTTCCCATACAAAAAAAACTGTCTACTTTATGTGTAATTATGTAAATATGATTTTCACAAATTCAAATAAAAAAGTTTTTACTCATTTTATTATTCCATGTCTTGAACGTCAGTTGCAACGGTTTCGGAAGGTTAAGCTTCAGACCTAAAAGCAGGCCAAAAAGGAAACTCAGCGGAACTACATTTTTTACAAGAATTATATTTAGTTGTCCTATATTGTAGATTCGAAGTATCCTTTACTCCGGTCACATAGACATCGAAGTTTACAAATCGACATCCATGTGGATGGCTACAGAAATAACTAGTACGTTTATAAATAGTATGTAGTATGTGTTAGTATTATGTTTAAGGTTGTTACTGTAAAGTTTGATCAAAGCCTCTTTAGCAGTTTTTATACAAATAGCGACAATCTTCAACTCGCCTTTATAAACTAAATAATGAGACAGACATGTAACTGTCCTTATTAAGGAGTTGCACTTTTGCTAAGAATCCTTTGTACGAAGAAAACTTGTAGGAAAAAAAGTGTTATAACGATCGTCAAATGAAGCACAAAGCTTTGTAACTTGATACAGGAACTCTTAATAGATGAAGAGATTTTTATCTATACTTTTATACTTTAAGGTTTTCTGCACCAGAGGAAAAGTTATGCTGTTAAAGTCGAAGTACATATTTTATATCACGTTTATTTTACGTGTTTTTGAAAAGGTTTCATGTAGTATATTAACACCCATGACGTTATATATCTTCATGTTTAATTGTTTATATACCATAACTGTCATTAAGGATTTGAAGGGTAACTTTATGGCCCTATTGTATTTCCCAAATAAATCCAATTTTCGCGTATTCAATAGTACCAGTATTTATAACGGTAGTAAAGTAATTAATCAATTAATTTGATTTTCAAATTATTTCGGAATCAGGTCACAAACTTTGCTGTAAACTTGACGAGTCTCAGAGCGTGTGCACACCGAACGCAAGAGACATCGTGGTTCGATGAGGTTTTAAAAACCGAAGTTCAAATCATTGAAAAAATGTTACTCAGGTTTTCAAACTATAAATTAACACAAGATTCTATTTCTAAAATTATGAGAATTGTTCGTTGCACAATAAAGTGTTTGATTTCCACTATCTATGTACCTAATAAGGTAACACGTTTCGCAGCAAAATTGAATACACGACTTAGAAAATGGATCTTTTTCGGTTTCCAGTCCCCAGTTCCCCAGTTTCCAGAATCTTTCCTACCAAATTAGTCCACTAATATATGTACGTTCCTTTATACTACAACGAATTGAGGAACTTTCGGATAACATAAAAATTATTATCTATTACAAAAATATTAAGCACTAAGCAGCTTGGTTCACGAGGGGCAGTCGATATGTGACTATGGCGGTCATCTACTAACCTCTGCTAGTACAATCTCATATAACCCTATCTCCCCGAGTATCTATGAAGATTTATTACTGTGTTAACAAAAAAGCAGCTTATTCACCGCATCGCGTCCCAACGCAATATGACACAGACTTAGAACAACATGTCTAGAACATTCGAGAACAGTCTAGAACAAACGACATTCAGATTAGGATGTTCTTGCGAACGTGTTCTTGAATATGGTAATACGAGATCGGTTGCAGTTTGTATAGTAACTTGTACGTGTCGAGTTTCCTGTATGAAGTGTTTTTGTTAACGAGACAGTGTATGCGATTTTGTCCGTATTGATTTCGGCATATTATGTTCAGTAGCTTTAGTGTTAAAGTGGCTTATGTATTATACTCGTATACTTCAATACTACATATGACGACTGCTCTAGTTTAAAACACTGAATATACCTTTAACGCGGCAGTTGTGGCTTCGATAGTCGCTCGAGTCAGTTGTTTGTATTTGTACTAACATTTGTTCCTAGATCTGGGCGTTTGTCCTTGTGGGCTTCTCTACCGTAGCTCAGAGAGAACACAAAGCCCTGTTATCGCAAACATCTGATAACGATCGTTACGATGTTACTCAATACTACAGTACTAATTTGTTACTGGCTAGCCTAGCTTGCAGAGGTCAGATGACAATTGCTTTGTGTAAAAATCAGTCACCTGTCAAAAACCTAGACAGGAATAAAAGCACACCCTGCTAAAAAGTCCGGAAAAAGGTGATGATTTTTGACTTCATTCTTTGTATTTATATGTCACCGTAAAATTGTAAAAACCGTTAGATTACAATGTCTCCAGTGAGATTGTAAAGTGTCGATATATTGTGAACTCCATACAAAATTTAGGTTAGATTAGGTATTTTTTTATTATTTGAAAAGAGTTGGGTTACGTTAGATTAGAACTTATTTAATAATTAAATTTAAAACTAACCTAACTCAATACAAGCAATATAGATCGTAATTTATTGAAAAATAAATGCTAAATTAAATTATATTTTCTTACGTTTTACAATCTTTCGACGGCTTGTAATCTCGCTAAGACATATTATAATCTAACGGTTTTTACAATTTTACGGTGAGATATACACTACAGATTGGACGATTTTTTCATGAAGGAAGAAATCTTTTTGTGAAATAATATACATGTGCTTAACAGTCTAGCGGTCCTAATTGTATTGCAGCAGACATAAATTCTAACAGAAGATTAATAGTTATAAGTTAAAAAAGACGACTTTCAAGAACTTCAATTAACTGACAAAGTTCTTCCATGTCTAAACTTCCCGTAATGAACAGAGCCACTTAGTGATAAGAAGAGAAGAAACTGATATGTTTGAATGTACTTGAAAATTTATTAATTTACAAAACGTTGTAACTCGAGTGATTTGAGCAAATGTTTGATTAATGGTGAATAGTTCGTAATTTGTTTGTAAATCAATAATGTTTGTTAGTTATGTGTGTACAATACTAAGTTATTTATTACTTGTTCAACCAATATGTTAATAAATTTCGGTTGCTCTGAACATTATTTTGAGTTATTGTGTTATGGAAATATTGTGATTTGGAGTTTTGACATAATGTATTGATTATATTTTGCTGATATTTTATTATATTTTTGGGTTTCACTAAAGGTTGGTGGACATGACTGTGACAGAATTTCTCCCGGTACATGCAGGATTCTTTACAATATATTTCTTCTTCTCCGAGTACGACAAAAATTTAAACTCAAAAGTACTTGAAAAAGCAGAAGTGCTAGCCAGGGTTTGAAAACGCGGCCAGCGGTTTCGATCGACTTGTTCTTGCCACTAGGCCATTTCGGGTCATTATGTCTAGTGCTCATTATTAATTTAAGTGGTAAAAAATGATGTAAACGTAACCAAACTTATTTTTTTATCTGAAATTGCTTTGAAGTTTATAGTTTTAAGATACGTTTTAAGTATTTCCAGCGACATGGTAATACACGTATGTAAAAATTCTATTCACAAGTTCACAGATACTGTTCAAAAGAATTTAGAAGGAAAACCAAATGACCCTCCAATCTAAAGATTTAATTAATTAAAAATGTACCAAAAGAATTCTGAAGCAGATGTTTCACGTCATAATTTTAAAATTCTGACACAGATATGTCATTGCAAATTATACGTCATAATTACAAAGCTGGATCATTCTCATTTCGTCAGATGTATGGAAAGTGTAACAATGAATAACCCAGATAGGTTCTAGTATTTCATCCGGTTTTAATTGTCGCAAAAGTTCCGTTGACACGGAATCTATTTGAATGGAATGATATGCAAATATGCGAATGAATACGTGCGAAAATGTTTGAATGCGGAAAAATATTGCGTTCATTTTTTTAATTTCGCATACGTTATGAGGTGTGGATGTGTTCTTAATTTAAATGTAAATTAATGTTTTATTTATTTAATGTTTTATTGTTTTCGTACGCTTTAGTGATTGTTTTTGCGTAACGTTAAATAAATTCCTGGGATATAGTATGTCATACTGTTTTCGAACATGCATAATAATTCGAATGTTTTATGTATTCATTGTTTGTCGTTTTTATTGTCATGAATGTGCTTCGGAATGTATGATTTTATTCCGAATATAGATTAATTAAATTCCATGTTTGAATGAATTTATTTACTATTTTTTTGTTATTTGGGTTATTGTGAAGTGTTAAGAACTGAATATAGTTGTTGCAAACAATTGTTTAATGGTAATATAATATTCTTACAACGCGAAAGTAAGTAACTTACTTAAAAAAATATTTTATTGTTCTGAATAAATTAAATATTTAAATTACATATTTTTTTTATTATTAATCTATGTATATTAAACGTAACAGTACTTTCAAATTTTAGATAAACAATGACTTTCTATGTAGTATTATTATTTATGACATTCTTTGATAAAAAATAATATGTTAGATTTACTGTAGATAAGAAAACTATTTAGTTAATCCAGGATAAAAGACGCCCTATTCCTCCTAAGTAATACAAAATCATTGATTTATAACGCCTGTTCAACAAAGCTCTTATATAATATCCCAGGTTCCTCGAATATAATTCGAGTTAAGACCCAGAATTTCCAAGGTAATTGGGTCGAATTTGATTTTCTCCCCACTTCAGGGCTTGTCTCGTCGCAAATCTTCGGTGGCCACAAATTTACTGACTCTGACGGAGTATTACTCTGAGCTAAGTTAGTGTTAGGCCACGTACGGATTGAGCTGTTTATTTATTATTTCGTGTAATTGCCCACATGGGAAAATAGAAAGTTCACCTTCATAGATGGCACCACGGTTGCTTAGACCAGCTATAAAATATATGTCAGATCGAGAATTTCGACACGGCTTGTGTAACGACCCATAGCTTAACGGCTAGAGTACTGCCACGGTTCACCAGAAGGTGCGGGTTCGAATCCCGCCGTGTCGCGATTTTTTTATTTGATTTTAAAAGTTATACGGATTAAGCGTTTTTACATTGGGTGTTGGGTACGCGTAAGCTGAAACGAACTTTCTGAATCTAATTTGTGTAAAGTATTATAGCTCGTAGTGATCTTATTTGTGAGTATAAAACATAATATACATGTAATATTTACACAAACATAATGGCTGTAACTGCGCTTTTAATAAGAATCTCTTAGCTTCAAAGGAACAGAACAGTGGTAGGTGTTTCCTGTCATTTATAAGTTAAGTGCCTTCAAAGGAAGAGTACCTACACGTATATTGGCATTTTCTTGGCAAGCATATACCATACTAGGCGTCATCATCACTTACCATCACTCTTGATTGAAATCAAGGGCTGGTCTTATTACAATAAAAAAAAAACTAACAATGAAAGCTCAGGTGGCAAGGCAATATTATGGTTAACTGATTAAAATGTCCGAATATCGCGTTACACACTACATTACGTTTAAAAGAGTTAGTTCCCATTTAGACCACATATGTATAACGAGTGAGGTTCGTAACATAAAGTTTATTTCATACTCGTTTTATTAAAGCGCATATTCGGGATGTACATCGCTTCATTTCATATCATACTCTATCTGTCTAATGCTAGACGTGTAGGTAACAGCACGATAAGTGTACTGCAAATAGCTGTGTACGCATACTCTGAAACGTACAGTATGTACAAAGACTAAGAAATTTAATTGAAGAATCTATGTCTAGTTCTAACTACTACTGATTAATTCTAATTAATCAGTAAGTTAATTTTATTGATGATATTTGATATCACATTATTTACTACTATTACTATTTAGAATATATTTAAAAGGTTCTATGGTAATGTTTTCTGAAAGAAATAATGTTTCATATTATTAGTTTTAAACTACCGCACCAGCAACGGGTGCGACAAGGGCAATATCCAATCCTATGCTATTTTAGGACACGGCACGAATGGAGCTATACGCACGGGAGGGGCAGCGGATGCGCATGCAAAAGTGATTTTGCGGCCTTTCATTGATCTTTCCAATAAATAAAAACCTTATTAACCTGATCTCCTGCCTATAAAAATGTCAGGGGAACTGGTTAATCAAATAAAATGTACTTAATTTTAAGACATTTTTGTTTTCGCTCTCAAGTCCATGTATATCGAATATTATATTTATCTATATTCTCGTCATATTCAAATATCAGTAAAGTATAAGCATATATCAGTATTTTCAATCCATATTGCTAAACTCATTATAATTTCCCATTACTAGAGCAATTTAGTCGGATACCAGTAGGTAATAACTATTTCGAGGGATAAATGGAGCGTTTGATGAATTATTTGACGAGTCAGAGTGTATGTGACGCGAAATTGTCACACGACTTGTTAAATGGTTATAACGTTAGATTTGGACTAGATATGCCCGCACTTCTGTGCACGAAAATGTCATTTAACGATTGAAGAAAATTGTTTGTTTCCAACGGAATAGCTTAGAAGTTAAACCAGAGATTCAAACGTCTGTGAATTTTCATCAGCATAATTGGTATATGGTAATCGACGAAATACGATGTGGAAGCGAAATAAAGAAACCAATAAGCAAACACACATTCATATTAATTAAATTTGTAAGGATTGAGGCTCGGTAGCAATAGCAATTATACTGTATACTTGTATGTTGTATGTATAAATGTATAATGTACCTATAGTATACTTATTCTCCTTTTAAATATACGCCAATAGTGATAAACACACCAAATATAAAGTTTTTTCGAACGAGTAAGTATACACCTTTGAACGCACATAGCAGATACATAGGTTCATAAATAAATATGTAGGTACACAATGTAAGCACATCTGCCCGTACATGCATACATCTGAAAGATCTTCCAATACAATCTATAATAAATACAATTTAATTTATTATTAAAATAAATTTTATCTCGTTTAAAATTTCTATGGTATTAAAAACATAATCTACATGAATTACGCTATAATCTAATGATATGCACTCGTATACCATCCTGTCGTAAACTAACAGCTTAGGAGGCTTAATAATGACAGATCTAGACGCAGAAAATCATATTTAAGTGATGCACTTTTATCATTTTATTTTATTTCTATTAGTAAACTGTAGGTAGTCCCTAAGCACCTAACTAAAATAAATGACAAAAACTATTTCACTAGTTTAGTGGTTTAGGATTTTTATCGCCGATTTTTTTTTCCTTCCTTCCTTTCTTAGGATCGTTTTTTTTAGGAGCCTTTTTAGGATCGCCGATTTTACAATTTTTTTCCTACTTGCCTACAATGAATTTTGAATTATTTATAATTTTATTCTTTTATTATTATTTTATTTTATTGTCTATAAAACGATCAAAATAATGTTAAAACTTTTGGAACATTTTTAGCATACTTTCATTTTAAACACTAATTGAATGGTTATATAAATAATTAATCATATTAGTCTAAAAAAAAAGCAAAATAATAAAGAAATTAAAATATTCCATATGTTACAATGTAACATTACGTTTTAACATCTGTCCGTCTGTATACAACTATCATCGAAGCCCATCTTAGGCTAGTATACAGTAATCCGTTGGCTATGCAAATATAGTTCAGTTTGAAAGTAAACTCGTGCGCAGGTGATAGAGATCTTTATTGCTAGACTGAGCCCCCTGTTTCCATTGAACCGTATAATTTCGTTGTATACTTTTCAATACACCTAGAAGCTCATTTCACAACAATTTAAAACAATCTTTCATCTTTGTAATGTGAATTTTATATCCGATTTTATTATGGTTTTAAAAGTTTAAAGTAAATAAGCAACACAGTTACTCGTACACTCTCTCGTTAGTTACGATATGCCATCTGTTAAAACGATTTGATTCGGTAGTTGCACTTTTTTTCTAGAGTAACCTATATTATGTACTCATAAGTGCATAGAGAATATAATTGAATTTTCTTATGCAGTACATACGTAAATTGCAACATAAATAATCTAAACATAACTAATTGTAATCAATTGTAAAGTAGTGCTAATAATCAGTAGGTATAGGTGAAACTGTAGGTGTAGGGTTAATGACCCTCAACAAATTTTAATAAAGAACAAAGCTTACAAGATTACATTACCTACAGAAGAGACCTTCATTATATAATTTAAAAATTGACAATACAATTACGTGCCGAAATATATATAAATATATTTCAATTCTATTTTTAATGCAAATGCTTCCGCTATACAGCCGACAACGATGTCCATAGGCTTAGGCGGAATAACCTGTTATCATGCACGTGGCGCGTTTACTACAAACAGAGACGTGCAGCGATTCTGATGTACCGCATGAGAAATAAAATCGAATTTAATTTTTTTAATTAAGCTAAATAGGAAAAATAAAAGCACAACTGAAATTGATGTCTTAGATTTCGCGATTCGTCTACCCGTGACCACGAATGCTATAAAGTGCTTGAAACGTCGGAATGGTAAAAATAATTAATATACGCGATTTAGAATCCGTTTAAAGTATTTTTATTTCAATAACTCAACTGCGTCAGGAGTATTATTGTATTTGTAATAATGGTTTTCGAGTAGGTATGTATGTCTATTTCTTTGGCACGCTCTATGGCCTAAATGGCTTAATGGATTTTACGTTGAGAGATATCGTTACACTTTTCTTAATTGTAAATGTGATACTGGATATTCCACAATTTAAAATTTTTTCACTAAAAGTTTTTCGGACAATCAAATTTTTTGACCTAGTATTAATTTAACTTTTACTTATGTAATAATCAAGTACGCTGGGATAGTGTATCGTTACACGATAAAAAAAACGATAATATTATTAAGGAAGTGAGTATAATCTAATTATTTCTTCTTATTTCAATATTTTAATATATTAACTTATCTAAGAAAACTTATAAATAATTTACAGAACAAACAACCGGCCAACCGTACATTTGTGCAAATTAGCCGACTCTATCAGTTTATCTCTGCGTCGAACGAGTGTTTATTATGACATGCTCTTGATAAGCAAAATAAGACACGAAAAGTGCATTGGTCTGTACAAAGCTTTAGAATGAGTTTTCTATGTGCAAATACTGGTTTTATATTTTATTTTAAATTAAAAAGATGGTTTCTAATTGTGTATTAGGTAAGCCTCCTACGTGATACACAGAGTAATTTGTACCTTATTAACTTTTTATTGTATGTTAAAATTCAAATAATATGCACAATATGTATGCAGGTATAACTGTGGTAAAAATGTAATGTTTGTTGTCAAAAAAATTGTAACTCAAGTTGTTCACACTGTTTTACTACAAAAGATATATAAGAGAAAACATGTAAAATAAAAAAAAATAATTATTTAAATGAAATTAATTAATAAAAGAGTAAAAAAATAATTAAACTTACCTTTTTATTTAATTATAACCCCTTACCAATTTAGCACATCACTAAAATAAAAATTCTTGAAAATAAACTTCAATACAAAACTATATTATAAAAGTACCAGGCTATCATAAGCCTATAGGAAACTCAAATTCAATCAGTACAAGTTGTACCATTACCGGGCTCTTGAAAAAAGTGGCATTTCTCTATGACAGCGACGTGTAATGCGCCTACGCCCGACATCAACTGACGCGGCTCGGCTTTCCGTTAAAAGGGCTTGGTACTTCCAGAACTTATTACTACACTAGTGTGGAAAGTAAAAATGTAAGTAAAAGTTCGACCAATTATGATGGTGACTAAGCCGCCGCTACCTTATTGAATTTTTTCAATTCAATTATATTTGTGCTACAACTATTTATATCACGAGACTTACAAAATGAACTGGAGTTAATAATGTTAAAGTAAATTCAATTATATGAATAAATAAGAGAAAAAAAAACAGTTTAATTTACCATAAATAAAGCACACCAAAGTCTCACATCCTTTAATTGAGGTAAAATTTACTTCAAGTAAGTAAGAATTGGATATGGAAAATAAATCTACCTATACTTTGGTAGGTACAAATAAACCTCTACAAAACCTTTTTTTAAAACAACAGGCAAACGATTCTATTAAAACTATACACAAAAAACCAAAGACCGATTATCTCGCACCCCATAAAATACCGCCAGCATTCCTCTATCCTGTAATCAATATTATTCGTAATTTCTCAGTGATTTATTACAGCAATTTCAGTGCGATGACAGATGATTTCCCCGTCAAGCGTTCCCTAGGGAGCCTGCGATCCGTGGTTATTCATTCGACACGGCCGAGGTTAGATCGGACGTCAGATTTAACTTAGGGTTTATAGATATGCTAGATAAAACTAAAGCACCAGCTAAGCTAGACGCAGTCTGAGTAAGATATTATTAAACATTAAGTATATTAACGTAACAAGCTTTTATGTTGCATATTAAAATTAGCTACGACATATTTTATGATGAATATAATTGTATAATTATGTCCCTCTTTACGAGAACCTGACTAACTTCTAGATACACATGATTTTACCGTAAGATTATATCAATTGTAGCGTTTAAATGTAAATACTTACTATTCGCATAGCCGCAGGCCATTCAAGTCGTGGGGAGCATGTCGGTCACCTCCACGTGGTGCTCCCTGGAAACGTGTGGACGGCAGCCCCGTAGCGGTTCTGCTGCG
>DVRM01000346.1:0-10655 GCA_018232405.1 Junonia genoveva | reverse complement strand
CATTATTTTTCTGTCCTTTTAATGTAATTTGTGATTATACCGATGGTGTTTCAAAATCAATAAATAAATAAATAAAAAAAATTAATTAAAATTAAAATGAAACTATTTCATACCTAAGGCTCTTGATGACCTGTTCATTGTCCTTCTCTTTGGCCCGGAGTTTCTTGATGATGTTGGAGTGCTGCAACTCTTGCCGAGCCAGTTTCTCCCCCTCTTCTTGCAGCTGTGCTATCATCTCGTCTTTTTCCTTCAAAGTATTCTCCAAATCTGAAGATTTCTTCTGGGACATGTCTGCTTTGATGTTATCTAGTTGCTTTCTTAGTTGATCCTGGTTAAAAAAAGTAGTTAAAAATAAAATATTTAAAATACAACAGGTTATTGTTTCATTGCCGTTTCATATATCTAGTCTAGATGAATAAAGATTGTTTTATATTTATTTAAAGTATTAATTTAAACAACCTTTAAGAACATGTTTATCTTTGTGATCTTTTAAAACTGATTTAATGATGAATAATTATAAAATTTATAATAAAAAACCTGCCCAGACAAGGTTGTGTATATCTTTTTTCTGACAAATAAAAACTTTACTTTGTAATTTTTCATTACAGTCATTCAAAAACATTTTAATTTGGTGATAAAAAAATGGTATTAAAAAATAGGTAGTTAGATTAACTACTTTTACAAAAAAAAATCCAGGCAAAGTATATAACAAAATTTTTATATATTGAAATAAAAAATTCAAAAGTTAAGTGTACCTTTTCTCTAATAGCCTGTTGGAATTTTTTCTCAAGAGCCGACATTCTTTGGGTATAATCTTCTGTTATAGTGTTAATATCCCCTCCTTCATGCTTAACCATTAAAGACTCCACTTGACTCTTCAGATTAGCGTTACATTCGGCAAGTTCTGCATTACTCCTACTAACTTCCATCAGTCTATTCTCTCTAGCATCCAATATTTCGGCCATCTCGCATAACCGTCTCATTAGTCTATCGTTTTCCGAACACTGGCTCTCGTCACTCGTATTGCTTTGCACAGATGCTTCAGACAGTTCTCTATTGTGACCGCGTATTTTCGTAGCCAAATTCTTTCCTAATACTAAATCTACAAGGTTAGGGGATATTGCGCCATCTAACTTCTGCTTAAAACCATACTTTCCTGGGCTATTTCTGCAGCCATTACTACTATCTCCATTGGGACTTGGAATGATCTCTATATCAGATGATGTGGCTGTCTCCAGTTCGTCACCAGATGTATGACCTGATGTACGGTCTGAACCAATTTTAACTAAATCACTTTTGCTATCGGAACTGACTGGTGATGTCCTTTCCTTGACACTACCACCCTTTTGAGATGACTCATTGCTCCCAGGAGGACTACACTGCTTCTTCTCAACGTTAACAAAAGCGGAACTCTCAGATCTTAATAAATCACCGGTGACATTAACATTATAGAATGAAGGATGAATCGCTCAACTTCTCAATTAATACGTCTTCTGGGTCAATGTCTTTTTTCTGTTCCTCTGCAGAGTTTTCAAGAGTTACACTGTCGTTATCAGCGTTTAATGTCCTGTCGGACCATGAACCATCATTTGATGAGTTTTCGCTTATTTGCATCTTTTGAGGGATGAACAGTTGTTCAGATAGTGTAACATCATTGGGTCTTCTTTGATCGACTCTTGCAATTTTGGGAAATGGGCTTATTGGTTTATCCTCAGTGTCCAGTACAGTGGGTGCGGTGCATTCGGATATTGAGTTATACGACATTGTATCTTCATCATCATCAGCAACTAAACTGACACTATCAGCAGTTTCCACCCTTTCAGTTCTTTCCCCGACTGGTGTGGACTTCTTATCAGACAAATCACCGGGTGACACATTTGAAGATGTGCTACTGTTTCTGTCACTGGCATAGCTATCAAAACCTAGGCACTCTATTGAACTAGGACTTACTAAGCTGTCAGGTAATATTTCCACAGACTCGGAATTCAATTTTAGGCCGATACTACTGCTATGTGATACCGATTGACATGATGCAGGCTCTGAGTCAGGAGTCGACTTCAAGCTTTGAGATAATACCTCTACTGAATCAGAACTATTTCTACTTGACATAAATGACAGTACATTAGACATGGAAGAGTTACGTCTCTCATCTGACTTTGATTCTTCCTTTGTTAAGTTCAAACAATCGGCACCATCAGACATAACAAGCTGACTTTTAGAGAACAAATCATCCTGACTATAGTACTTGTCGGAAATAACATTCATAGATTTCGCTTTAGGGGGTCTAACAATTGTATCTGTGTCGGTTTTCGGTTGTTCAAAGAATGAGCCAGCAAAAGATCCCCATAGGCTTTGCGAGTTTGATTTCGAGGGGCTTTCAGTCACTACAGGCTGCTCTTTAATAGGATCGATATCCCCGCTTTCGGCACTGACGGTCAGACCCCAGGAGGAAAAGAAATCTGAGTTGTCCTTCTGTGGTGTGCCCGCTCGTTCCTGGAGACGATTTCGAGGTCGACGGGCCGGCCGCCTCCTCCTCTTGCTCCTCGCTGCTGTCATCCTGAATATCTAACGCCTTATCAATAGTCTTCTGTGCTTCCTTCAGTGCTGACTTGGCTAAACTCGTTAGCCCCGACGTGTCGAACCAATTCATTTTGTGAAAACATCAGACACTTAACGATTGAATAAACTGTTTAACACTTATCGCTACAACACCAGATCATAAAAACTCAGTTTTATTCAACAGAACGAAATCACAACATAAATTTTGAAGCACAGAAATGACGTTTACATTCCATTTTGTGTTTATCTTTACGCAATTTCAGTTCAATAATCGTAAAACGCTAAATTTTCGTAGTAGCATTAGTTAAATACATTTTACAAAAATATTTTAAAATATTGATGAATTGTGAAAATCAAATCACTTCCTAATTTCCATGAAAAATATAGGACAGTGGAAATTCCGAAACTACTTTTTTTCTTCAACAATCGACTTTGACATTTAACAACAAAGCTACGTCACTCGCCTCAATGGATTATTTCGATTGTAGTATACGTATCGAATTTTGGCACAAGCTGCCACAGCTCCAGTGGCGCAATTGGTTAGCGCACGGTACTTATAAGACAGTGTTCGTGTGAGATATGCCGGGGTTGTGAGTTCGAGCCTCACCTGGAGCATATTTTTTGACTTTGTAAATATAAGTATTTTTTACTTTTATTTTTTAATATACCTTCTATAGTATGTAGAGTACGTGTGATAAATTTTCGTTACAACTTTCATTCAAATAATAGAGCGATAGTCATATTTCACGGCAATTAACAGAATAGCAATTTTTGCGCGCAAAAGCTTACAAAAATGTATTTTCTATTTTCAGTGCGATTGATAGGTTATTTTGTGCATACAAAAGGTTATTTAAAAAAAAATAACACAATCGCCTAACCACGTTAAATGGTCTGAATAAAATATAAGCTCAATAATAGTTTACTTGTTTCGAATAGATTTGAATAAATGAAGCTATCCGTAAAATGCTGGAGTTTTAGGTTGATTTGTTACAGTCTCTATTCAAGAATTTCGTGCCGACCAACCTTCTTAGTCCATTGAACCAAACACGTTGCAGTTACACAAAAAAATAAACATCACTCAGCGTCTTCAAAAACAAGTAGTCACTTTATTCTCTAGAATAATAAAATCACAATATCAAACCGATCATTTATCGTAACATATCATAATACAAGTTTTTGAAATCGTAGAGTTACGGAGAAGTTTGGCGCGAATACGACACACGCGTCCGTCGAGCGTGCCGGCCGGCGCACAACTAGCTCGTCGTTTTCATTCCATACAAAACTTTTAAGTCATGGAGACGGCAAAGCTATGTCGCGCCTCTACAACTTACGCACACAACCGCGCCCGACACCCTATGCACAAACACCAGAGCGAGCTTCCAAGTTCACTAAATAAACGGACACCAACACAAATGCGTGCGTACACTGTCTACCCCCTGTTCATGAAACTGGAGCGGGACGGCAATATCAACAATCCATTCCAGCGTGCGAGCGCGAGCGAGACTCCACTATCGAACAGATGTATATCATTTCACGCAGGTAAGTATTGAAAATGTTGGCGTATGAGTGAGACGGCGCATAAATTTAGCTTAGGGAAAGCCGGTTGCGCGAGAATGGGACAGGGACTGTTCAAGTCACCCACTATACATTCCTTCCTGATACCGGCGCGCCGTCGTACCTTTCGATCGTTCAAGTGGCAGATGAAGCTCTTAGGGCTGTCACCCGATACTTATGCTAATTACTTCTAAACAGTTTACTGTTAGACATGTTAAATATAGAATGTCGATTCAATATTTATAAAGTAAGTTCGATAAAGCGGTTCCCATTTCTTACTTTCGACACTTTTCTTGATCGTTAAATAATGTAGAATTTTCAGTTAAATTAATTTAAGTAAAATATTTAAACATAAAATAAAAATAGTAAATTTTTAAATCAACTATTTTTGCTTTTAATAAAATTAAAAACATTTTTAAAATAAAATAAAATTTGTCAACTTTTTAAAAATATAGAACTTAAAAAAATAATATATATATTATTAAGTTTAACTGATCGATCAAGTCTGACGTCTATGCAATGAATATCTGTCAGTAAGGCTTTTTTCTTTGCTTTAGCAGTAATGGTGTCATTTAGATGAAAGTGGGGCAAGCAGCAGCCCTACATCAAGATGTCACAAAGTAGCAGGTAGCGGTGCAAGGTCTGTGAAACACGCGCTTCAAATTTTGGCCGCTTTACAATCTGCATGTGGATATGCCTTAGTGGTAACTACTTTCTGTGAAGTGCTCCTTAACCCATGAAGATGTCTGCTTCTATGTTGGCTTTTTTGCTTTTTTCGGTAATTAGTTCGGTTTCGTACTTACCTCTGTGACGAAAGTTTGATGAGCTACTCTGATGTTATTAACTCCTAGTGCACGTTACTTAATATCGTTCTGAAATGTAGCTTTAAATTGTTGCTCGATCAAAACGATAAAACGTCCCGCAATAAAAAAAAACGTGTAGTGAAAATAATACTTCACAGCATGATTCTCCCGTGTAACATAATTTTTTGTCGAAAAAATAACTTAGCGGGTATCAGAGAGCGTTAAGCGAAACACTTCTGCGAAACCGGAGCCCCGGCGGTCGTCTGATGTTAACGCATCACGACACCGTATCACAACATACAATATGTTTCCACGTAACAAACCCACGAATTAGTATTATGTTTACACCTCTCCCTTCGACCTCTTTCATTCTCCACGATAAGTGACAGCTGCGAATAAACCTTCGCTATTCGAAAGTGTAAGCGTGAAGTTCTAAGGCCGATCAAGTTGCCGTAGTCTTATCGGAACCGACGTGGCGTTTAAAACACAAAAATACACATGTGAAATATGACGTGTTCCTGACAGTTTGACACGGGTAAAGTGTTCGCGATACACTTCATTAACTTTTCGGATCCCGGCATTACCGAGATTTGTATAAAAATCCCGACGAAACTTGCCAAAGGTATTATAGTAGATTGTGTTATTAGCTTACACGTGCATATTTTTCTGAGTAACTAGGTAATTATATTTAATATGATTTTTGATTCAACATCAAATGTACTGGGTATACTTTTATTCCAGGATAACAAAATAATTTTTGTACCTTAAATTTTTATTGTAATTGTTCTACCTTATAAATTTATTATAATGTTATTTTAGTTTAACATGTTAAATAAAGCTAAAGGATAGCTCGTATACTGCAGTCAATTGTTTTGACATAACCAGTCGTCGGCCGTGGAAATGGAGTGAAAGAGGCCTCGTGGCTCTATAAGCGCGAAATAATGACGACGCATTGTTGCGTCTCAGGATCAAGTAAGTCGCTATTATATTTCTTAGAAGGAGCTGCACAATGGCGCACCACGGCTTTGCTGTCAGCGGTACAATAAGCAGCTCTTCGTTTATTTTGTAGATGCTTCGGAGTAAGATATATGACAGATGACGTAATGTTACCTGTCTTTGAGACCGACTAGAAAAATATGGTAGCGTTATTTTTAAACTTCCTGCGTCCTTTGTATCGGGACAGTGTGCATAGACGCAAGATAATCCTTCACCTTTCTTATGATGTGAACGTATTTTCATAAATACCTTATAAAATTCAAGTATATAAATATGAAATAGGTATCTTCATATTTATTTTCTTTTGGTTTCGTGTTTAGGAAATTAAACATATTTCACTCAGAAATGGAAACGATGAGAGCGTTCAATTTTATAGCTGTACTATAAAACGTCCATGAATTTAGACTGCGAGAAAATCGAGCAAAATGTAAGGCCGCTCGGACGCTGGAGATAGTACTATCGCATTATTCACGTATTTCTATGAATTTTTATGTTACACGGTTCGTAGGGCGTCATTAAGTTCGTTAATGCTACGAACGAAACTATCTACAACTATTCAAAGCACTTTTAATTTAACTTTAAATATATAATTTATAAAATATTTCATCACTAATCTGAACAGAAACTTATATTTTTAAGTTCAATAAACTGTGCCATACCAAAAATCCTTTATCAAGTTTAGATCACAAAGTTGTCGAACTAAAACGTTCATGTCCCGTTCAATAAGATTCATGTGATATTTATGTTGTAAGCTTATAGTTCGCATGCTGTTTGAATACCGAGTTCGGCTAATGTCGCAAATCCGCCCAGTTTCAACACACTTGTTCGAAATGACAATGTAGACGCACTTTATCGTGCACTTTGAGAATTCTACCTAATATTTATCAGTTGTAAATCATTTCGCTGAACTAGTATTTAAACGTACGAGAGCAGAATTTGTGAATAGATATGTCAAACTGATGAATATATTGTGCAGAGATTTTCATATTCTAGTTGTATTCTCAACTTCTCTTTGTCGAGTTTATGTGGATAAGCACTACATTTTTAAATATTTCTATTCTGTACATAAGAAAAGCTTAGCATAAGAATTAATCTTATATTTATAAAAAAATATTGATCAATACTAGGTGTAAACCTGTTCAAGAATCTTCCAAAATCTTCCTAAACGCGACCACTACTAACAATTAATCTTTCTGAAAACTCACACTTACACTTGGATACATTATTCCCATTTCATGTTATGGGTTATAAGTACGTACATAAGTAAGTACGTATATTATTACAATAAGTCTGAAAATGGTTATTAAATATTAATTACAATAAGCAGCTCAAACAAGCGGCCAATTGGTGTTTGTACTAAGTTAGGTTATTCATAGGGATAGAATTCCCGCCTCAAACTCTTCGCTATAATAAATGTTTCGTAATGTAGAGCAACTTGCACCAGTTACAACTTTAAAATTCATGTAACCTCTATTCTTTCTAATTTATAAACAATCAAATTTTCAATTTTCTCACGTATCTAATTCTATCTATTATGCTGTTTCAGTTAAATTGCCTCATTGACTTCCAAATAACTATAGACCACACGTAATTCTGCACGCTACTTTGAAATCGCATTAAGTAAATCTTTTGCTGAACACGAACCTTAAGCTAATAAGGTCTTTCACAGTTTCAAAAGGAAGTCCGAATGTATTTGTAAGGAAACAGGTGGCATTATTTATTACGGAAGCCTTTCTGTTTAACAATTTAAATATTAAAATTGATATGTATTTTATTCAATTGGTTTTTGCGTCTAATAGAATATAAAGGAAGACTATCTAAAACGTGTTTGGCTACTAAAAATATGAGTAACTGGGTTCTAAATAAACAAATCATTTAGCAACTTTCGTTCAAAGTGCGCGTTTCAAATGTTTGCCCGTATGTTTCGAGTCTCTAACGGTATTTTGCTGGCCTCGTTTGAAGTGATAATGTTTCTGTAACCGATTGTTGATTAGACCAAGGAGCAGAGGGACGTACTATAAATTACAGGTTCGATAAAATTGATGTTCAAATTGCCCATCAAGTAAATTATCGATTGGAATTCCGTTTAACTTCTAAATATCATATATGTCTTATACGATCATTTAAGTACCGTTTGCGGCATTAATCTGTATTTAAGAAATATACGACGTTAGTGGAATCCGTCTCCAAGAAGGACCAATATTTTATTTGACTGCATTGACACTAAGCTTCTTATTGCGCATTAAATATATACTTTTAAATATCGTATTTTATTAAATTCATTTAAAAATGAAGTAATTTTACACTGTCGAGGCTTGGTTGTAACTTCTCACACAATCTGTAATTTATTTGGTATCATAATCTGAATACATATATCGTCATTGTTCGAGCCATGTCGTTTCTTAGTCAACATACATTCTATCTTTGTCTTGGTCACTATCATCAATTCTCTTCGATGTCGTCCTACATCTCTGTTCTTATACTAATAGCTTGTTTATACTATGTTAGATATTCGCATTAAGGGGTTCTGACTATTCTGTTTTTGTATATGTATCCCTAAAAAATTATGTTTTGCCCATACATTTTTTTTTTAATTTTAATGTAAGTACCTATTTTGTCCCGATTTGACCCAGTTTTAATATAAAAAGTTTAAGTAATATTAGAGTATGTGTTTTTCTATACATATATTATATATATTTAATTGTTTAAGAATTCATCGTATTATTGAAGGATCTCAAATAACATCGCAATAGAAAGTGATAGTAACTTAAAACCATTATAAATCTGTTCCTATTAAATCAAATGAAATGTTAATAGGTCAGAGCAATTTAGATAAATGCTCTGCGGAAGAGAAAACACGGCCTTAGTGAGAAGAGAAGATTTCTGAAACTCTTTCGTAAATAAAATTAAGTGTGTATATAAATTTCTCACTGCTGAGCAAAAATCTCTACTTCTATTCTTGTTTTCTTCATTATTGATTCGTAAATATGTTTGTGTACATGTTCGATGTTTTCAATCAAAATATGCAGGTTTCCTTATGTCTTCCTTGTCTCGTCACATGAGATTAATTTCGATCATGAAGTCTTTTATTTCCTGGATAAGATCTACTAGATAACCTGTGGTCCTGTTCAAGCGTTTTTAAAATACCTTTGTATATTTTAAAATACTATATTACATTATAATTAAGATTTAAATGAATTTTTGACAAAAATCTAGACTGGCACGTAATCACAGGCAAGTTTTGTACAGTTATAAAATTTATTATAACCGATTGCAACGTTAGAGGCGCGCCTCTTCATTTCCATTCGGCCAGTTTTTTTAATTAACGTTTTAATGACTTAGTTAAATAAAGTGTGAGAGTTTGATCGTATCGTACTGATCGCTTATCTAAAATATTGTTATTCGATAAATAAAGTTTCTCAATACGTTTTTATAATATTTATTGTCCAAATAAAAACTTTAATAAGCACCTAACTTTATATGGTATCAGTAGCATATTTGACATTCTTAACAACACACTAAGATAGGATGTACGAACTACTATAAATATTAATACTTGTCTTAAGTAAAGATCGAATCCACGACAGTTAGGCTAGAACTTTTGAAATCTATGATAGATTAATTGTTAGAGACAAATTTATTCCACTTTGCTGTACGACATATAACCATCATAAAAAATAAAATAACATAATTTTAGGTTTGAGGTGGTTTAAAGTGTTCTTAAAAATTTAACACGTGTCCCATGTGCTCAAGTACCTACCCACTTCTGAGTTTTTTAAGTGCTTATTTAATGTTTGCGTTTCATTTCGTCGTCTGAGAGACACAACGTGAGGAAACCTGTTTTTTGGGTAATTAATATTGAGTGTCGATGTTTCTAGTATTGCAGGGTATTGAAATCTTTTTTAAAACTATTTTTTAGATTGTTTCGTTTACATTTGTGAAATATTTAGCTTCCAAGCAGAGGAAACCTGAAATAAAATTGAAATATGAACAAGTACTTTAATTTTGAAAGCAATCGAACCTTAATGTAACAAATTAACTAAAGGTTCGATATTTTTAATATAGTGTAAATGCTCCAAAGTTAAAGTTATTTCCCATAATCTTAAAAGACAGACGAAGGCAATCTTGCAGTAATATCAATGCGGATTAGAATTTGATCATGAATTTAAAATAGAAATCGAAACATGATAAACAGTTTTAGCTGTCCAAAGTATATAATTATTATTATTTATTACGATCAGATATCGTGAGTGCGTCGTGGAAAACCACTATACTTAAAATGACCATTTATACTACGACTATCGCAAAGATTGTCGTGCAGATTTTAGTCGCTTGTCGATAAAATCGAATTAAACGTTTCTACTTTAGATATCTTACCATTTTTACCGTTTAGTTCCCATTTTTACGAAGTTTGTTTAATTACCTAAGTTTAATAGGTTTAGGTTCGCTGACCAAATATCAACGTGGCAGACATGGTTTTCTTTAAGTTTTCACCACAAAAACAAGTCATTTTTTCTTTAATAAACTCAATAATTGTAACATATAGTAACTAATTATAAATACTTGTGCCTCCAAATAGCAAAAGAGGTAACTCTTTGTGCAGATTTGTTTAGCTATAGGTACATTAGATACACGATAGACGACACGCACCTGATAATGTGTATAATAAATAAAATTAGCCAAGTGCGTGTCGAGCCACGCGCATGAAGGGTTCCGTAGTTTCCCTCATAATATACGGACATT